>APFE030317940.1:59999-151889 GCA_000404065.3 Pinus taeda | reverse complement strand
TTATGAGAGAATATTCAGTTATCTGAAGTACACTAGTTGCATGCATGCATGCATTGACCTACTGAACTCACAATTAGTTCCACAAACTGTTGGAACTAATCTAACTGGACATAACTCAGTTAACTGAGCTAACTAATTACAACTCAAAGTACAACTCATCATGATCTCCTTAATTAAGGGATAACTTCCTCAATCAAAGGGATAACTTTTGCATGTCTTCACATAGACTTCATGTTTGATTTTCTCCAACTAATTAACTCAAGATGAATTAATTAATTATTTTACAAACAATTGCTGAGATCAAATTCGAATTTTAATTCTCAATTTTAGTTCAGGGACTAACTAAAATTGGAATGTATCACGAAATGCTATTTATAGCAATGCTATTTTTAGCAGTTCTATTTTATCATTCCTTGTTTCTATATCCAACACTGGTACTTGAAATGCTATTTATAGCAATGCTATTTATAACATTTCTATTTTTAGCATTTCTTGTTGTTATTTTCAACATGGGATGCCAAGGCAGAGGTGGTCAGAGTTCAGTTCGAGCTGAACATGAAGATAACAGAACTAGAACTGAAGTCACAGCCTTCCACCTCGCTGTAGGTTAGGGAATGACGCAAAGCTACTGTTAAAGATGGAGTTGTGACGGTGGATGCTGCAGTGGTGGACTGCACCACACTATTTTAGTAGGCTATGGAGGTAGTGACGACCCTGTAGGAAGATCCTACCCTATTGGTCTTACATACAAAAGTCTATGAGCTCCAACAACAATATGATGAAGTGAGGGCGACGACGTGTACCGTTGCTGCAGCACAATGCCTCGCTAAGTTGCAGGAGGCTAAGAAGCTAATTACATAGGTGGAAGTAGCGCAGAAGAAAGAGGCAGTCCTTAAGGGCATATTGGGGCCTTGGTCGGATGATACCTACATAGTCTCTACCATAGAGCAGCTGGTAGAACAGATCAAGTAGGCAACCACGTAGAGCGCGACCGAAGTAGTGGTTGCACAAGTGGAGCTGGGGGATCTTTGCAGTAAGATCTCCGCACCCAACAGACTAACTCGAGGGCAAGTCACGATCTTTGTGCTGGGGGCCTATTGGCATGGGGTCCCTTGGGTCAATTTTGGGGAAAAAGCCCAAGTTTTGTTGTATAAAGATGTAAAGTCTCCACAAAGTGTGGTCGCGGAGCGCATAGATAATTAAAGAGTCAAAAAGGGTTTTACCCTCTTTTATGTAAGTTGAGTCGACTTTTAAAGTTCTACATATGGTTCATGAACCATGGGATTGTATAAATAGGTGTGTCTTAGAAGGTCTAAGGCATAATAAAGATGAAGAAGATGAATGTAATGGGTCAGTAGAAGGGAGATCATAGAAGTCTTAGAGGAGGAAAAGGCTCTACAAATTTGTGCGTAGAGGCCTAGAGTAGTGTTCACAGCTGAGTGCGCAGACCCCTGTAGTTGAGTGTGCAGAGGCCTATAGCAGTGTCCATAGTTGAGTGTGCAGACCCCTGCAGTTGAGTGCGTAGGTAAGTCTTGAGTTTGTACGCTGAATTGAATATCAATAAAGAAGTTTATTACATAAATTCCTGTTTTTTACCTATTTACTTATGTGATGTATGAATGCACTTTAAGCTGTGATGAATGATGGGTTTATGAAATAATGTTGTATTGATGTGTGAATTATGTGAATGCAATTGATGTTAAGTATTTATGCGAAGATTATATTGTGGCACGTTAAAGTTATCAAACACTTAAGCAGATCTAAGTAAATACTAGGTTAATAATAATCTCTGATGCACGCAAGTAGCTGATTAGCCTATTCAGGGTCCGCAAAAGCCAACCGTAGACCTTTGCGGAGGTCTAGAGGCTGATTAGAGGGAGTTACATCGATAAGCCATAAGGTCTTATCGATTTGCGCGAGGGAAGATTTAGGGCATAAAACGACATCACACTGATCTCTAGGTGCAGAAACTTGGTTCCAGCATCCCCCCATACTGCTTCAGGTGAGACTTCAGTCTGAGCTCCATGGATTGATGCCAAAAGGGCCAGTAGTGTAGGGATTTGTTTGGCGCAACTACTCTAAACCTGGGTCAGGACCCACTAAACCAACAATGACATTTGAGCTTCCCCATAACTCTTGAACTCCTATCACTATTCATATTATTATATGTCCCTTTACATTCCAATGTGTGGCATTTCATATTCCACATGTGTCCCTTGCACTTCATTGCATAACATTTATTACATAAGACAATTTACAAATGAGACAGTGGCCTAATAAGAAAAAACTGCTAAAAGGAAAAAGAATCATCAAATGGATATATCATTTGCTTCTTCATGGAGTTAATTTGTGACGTAAGTGTGCCATGCTCTAAACTCCTTTGCGATGTCTTTGATATGATCTAGCAAGTTCCCTTTTTAGCGCATCTTCGGCTCCAATGCCTCCATCAGTATGTTCTTGGAGCTTGATTATACATTATTCCACAACCATGAAAGCTTCATGTGTGCTTTGACTGGTGCAAAGGCATATTGTTGAATAACTTCTTTGGTTACCTCCATGACTTCCCATTATGTTGCTTTGCTTAATTTGTTCAATGTAATCCTTGATCTCCTGGAAGATGACCTCCTTGCCTCTGATTGCTTCAAGGGTCCCTATGGGAGGCATTCCATGCTTCTATATCAGAGACTCAAACACATGATCTAGCTGGTTATACACAACCATAGTATTAACTGATATTTATCCAAGATGAGAGTAATTTTGTAGGCGGAGTCTCAAATGAACTCTGCCTATCTTAGCGGAGACCTTGTCTTTCCTTTCCAACTGTTGCAGAGCATCTGGATATTTGGTAGCCCACTCCTGCATTTGATCGATAGCTCTATTTGTTATGTTCATGAGCTTAACAATTTCTTGTGCATTCTTCTAGATGCCAATGTGGGTAGCCATTACCTGTTGTATAAGTATCATCTCGTCATATAGTCGTGCCATGGTATCCTCAATTGGTTCCATATCTTCTAGCATGGTTGACTGCCATTATGTGGTATTTAAGTTCTATGATGACAACCGTTGGTTCACCGTTGTGAGATGTTCTACCTATTTCTTCATCGCAGCCAATTCTCTTCTCAACTTGGCATTCTCACCCAATAAGTACTCCGAGTTATCCTGTGCCACTGTAACAAATGCAATATTTACTGCCATGATTGCCCTTGGATTTCTTCTAGTGTTATAGGTTATCACCTTCTCTATTGACACTGAGACTGAATTCTGAGTATCTTGTGGGAAGTATCTATGCCTTTGTTGCATGATCCTCTTATTTAGATGATCAAACTTTATGCTGCATACATCCATGACTTGGTATGCTTGTGGAGGTGTGATCCCCATCTCTCCAATGGAAGATGACCGTTTGTGAGGGGGTGTTCATCTGGGGTACCTGACTGATCATCCATGGGTTGGATGGTGTCTTATTCCTAAAATTGTTCCTCTTCCATCTCTTAAGTCAATTGTTCTTCTTCTAATATTTGTGCTTCCTCCTCCTCCTAGGAATGCCTCTGTTGCTCTTCTTCTATCTATCTCCTCTCTTCTTCTTCTGCATGTTGCTTCTCAACCAACTTATCCTGCTTCTCGCTCTCTTCTTCTTCTTCTTCTCCTTCTTTCCTCTTTGGATTTGTTTGAGTAGCTCATGTGAATAAAGGATCAACCTTCCATTTCTTGTTGATTTTTCCTGATGAATACCTGATCCTTTTCGTGGGACCATCTTCTTTACTTGAGGTACGTTTTCCTCCTCCTTCTGCTCCTACTCCTGCTCCTGCAAGTCCCGATATGGTGGATCATGGGGTGAAATGGTCTTCATGGTTGGATGTGTCTTTATTATGGAATTGTACCATTTCTTTATCTTTTCATATTTAACTTTGGACAATGATGAATACCCCGTGTTATGACCAATCCTTTTACAATGCTACCTAGCAATTCACCTAGGATCATATGCATGGAAGTCTTTGGTGGAAAAGTGTTGGCGATTCAACTATTTTATCTCGGTCACTGTTAGTTTGTGAATCTTTAATTCACACTATTTGATCCTCAATGGAAATATAGTCTAAGGGGATTCTTCCTCTTGTGAAGGATTCCCAACAATCGATTGTCCAACTAATTTTCCACTTCCTGCATGACCACCTTATTTGTCACATATTGCTACATAAGATGAGGGGTTGTTTGACATTCGAAGCATGTGATGTATGTTCCCTCAGGAGCTGCAAACCAGCCTGCAATATCTTGAAGTGAATCCTTCACTTGATTAGTCATTCATGGCAGATCAATCTCAAATATCATACGAAATATGGCTGCAAATAAGGGTTTAACTAATTTGTCATTTGCGCCTCTGAAGCTTCCTTATAATAACACCCTGTAGTGGAGATACAATAGGAACTTCTCTTTAGGAGTCCAATTCCAATATAGTTTTTGGAACACATGTTGTGCAAAGATTCTATCTAGGAGAAATGCAGACATGTAAAGTTCTGGTGCTTGGTTCACCTGTAAAGATGCTTTATCTTGCCCCAATTGAGCTGAAATTCATATGATAATATATCTACCCAATTGAAACCTTTACCACATGTCAACACCTAATTGAGCTTAGATGTCCAATTATCTTGGAACACATCAACGTTATTGCACCCAAACATCCGACAATACATAACCATCAAGTACTTATATACATCTCTAAGAATCTTCATCAGATATACTACAGATGGGAAATGACAAAACTTGGCAGTCTCTTGACACCATGATTTGATGACATCTATTGTGTCAAGGGAAACCCATCTCAAGTAGAAGTTATCATTTGCATATTCATTAGGCTTGAGCATCTTATCATATGTCAACATATCCTCAGCATAATAGGTGGCGAGCTAACCACCAATGTCATTGCAGAGCACAAGGTGAGAGTCATCCATGTGCGTGATAATCCATTCAATTTCTTCTGCACATGGCATGATTGGGAATCTGCATGCGATCCTTTGCATCCTGGATTTCTTAATGTTGATGTATCCATGCACATCTTCTAAGTCCTCAAGAAAATTCTCCTGTATGAATGTGTTGTAGATCTTGCTCCATGTGACCCCTGTAGTTTTGTCAATAAAACACTGAGTATCTACATATATAGGAATATTTGGCTTTGCAACTTCGATAGGCTCATCAGTGCTTGCTTAAAAAAGTTATTTGGAGGCTACTTTATGATGCGGCATCTCTCCAACAAATGATGACATAGCGGAAACACTTGTAGCACGACACCTGTTTGTGGAATCATACTCATAGACAAGATTAGCTTCAAACAACTAATTATGCAATAAATCTTGTAAATCACATTCAAAGAGCCATGACAGATGATAGATCATGAAAAATTATGAATGACAACATACAATGACTCGCATGCAAGGGAAAATATACTTGAAAACTAGGAGGGTGCAATTCCAAAGCATGAAGGGGGCATGCATGGTCATTCGAGGCTTCTTAGTGCGCTCATGCACTCAAGAAAGATTCATAAATCAACCAGGGTGCACTGTCGCACCTTGCAGGGTCGAAGGGGTGGGAAAAATGGCCTTCAGGTCTTCCCTATGTGCCCATGCACTCAAGGAGACAAGGATGGTTCACTGTCGCACTCTGAAGGGATGAAGGATGAGGGAAACAAAGCTTTGGGTATTCAAAGTGCACCTATGCGGTCAAGGAAAAGGAGCGAGCACTTTCGCATGCCAAAGGGCTAAGTGATGAGGCTTCATGCTTTCATGACACACTCATGTTCTCTAAAACAAAGAGGGCACATTGTAGCACTCTGAAGGGTTTAAGGGAAAGGCTTTATGCCTTCATGATGTTCCCATGCGCTCAAGAAGAGAACATGATCACACATGTCGTAATTTTCGAGGCTGGAGGAGTTTCGAGCTCAGGAAGTGCATGTTGCTTGTAAATATGTAACAACCCTAGTGAAAATTCCATGTAATAAAAGTTAATAAAGGAAAAATAATAACCATCGTCATGGGACATGTAGTCCAAGCTAAATGTTGGGCAAAAGCATAGTGATGGGTATCACTTATGGCTAATTAATGGCTAAGGAAATTGGCAAAGGAAATGACAAAGGCTTTGGATAGGCAAAATGACATTTTGACACATTTATTTATGAAAATAATGGAAATTAGGAGAAAAGGGAGGTGAAATGTGATAGGTTGCATGTGAGGAGGAAAATGAAGGAAAATAATGGAAAATGAAGAAAATAGAGGCCTCATTAATAAAAATGCTTCCAAGGATCAGTTCACAGACTTTTGTCAGTTTAGTTTTGGAGCTCTCTCTCTATTCTCTATTCTCTCTCTCTCGTACTCTTGTACACTTCGAGTTTTCTTGGAGCACTCTTGGAGGAGTGTGGAATACTTGGAGTTTTGGAGAAAGAAGGAAAAAGAAGTGTAGGAAAGCGTAAGAGGACATCGAGATCAACAACTATAATGAGTTTTTCTTTCATGTACCGAGTTGCATGTATGTTTTCCTAACTAGTTTTGGCATGCATGGAATATGCATGTGGTTTATTGGTCATGATCTGTCATTAACATGGAGGATTGCCTGGGTTGATAATGCATTTTCCTAGCCTTACCATTTCTTGGATAGCCATGGTGTTGTGGGTTCATTTATTTGTTTTTTCTAGTTGGTTCTCATGTTTCTTTTAGCTTGGGTTGAGTTACTAGTTCTTGGAAGCCCTGGTTGGACAAATGCTATGGAAGCCCTGTAACAACTTGGGTTGAGTTACTAGTCCTGGAAGCCTTGGTTGGACAAACTCTTTGGAATCCCTTGGTGGGTTGAGTTACTAGTCCTGGAAGCCCTGTATGGACAAATTCTTTGGAAGCCTAAAGGAAGCTATGGGTTGAGTTATTAGTCTTGGAAGCCTTGGTTGGAACAAATGCTTTGGAGCCCTAGAAGGCTTGGGTAGAGACCAATCTGGTGATGGTTTGTGATGTTCGACCGTGAGGTGGAATCACTCTTTGATGTGTTGAGGTGGCTTGGCCTCTGGAAGCCCTAAATGGTTTTGATTGATGTGTTTTATGAGATCCCACATTCATGCTTGGAATATGGCATGGGGGTGACTAGCTGAAGAGAGATTTGGCTCAGCCATGTCTACGATCGGGTGGTTTGGGGAAGTCCCGAACCTGGTTGGCCTTTGCATCATTAATATGAGGTTATTTCTTCTTTTTATTTCATGAGTATTGTACTGGTTCATATGTGGATTATATAGTTGTTGTTTCCTTGGTGTTTATGTTGTTATTGTGCTGGTTATGCACATGTATTATGATGATGGATATATATGGATCTCACCATGTTTTTACTTGTAACTGAATGAACAATGTATCTATGGCCAAATAGATGAAATGACAACTAACGTGTTGATGCACCAATGCTTCTTAGTGATTCTCAAATAAGCATGAGACCCATATGCTCATATTTGTTGTTTAAGCCTGTAGATTAAATGTTTGTCACATGTTTGATGAAATGGCTGTCATGGCTAGTAGAGGGCCCATCTAGACCTTATCAATGTTTTTTCAAATGTATCATTGTTCTATCGTATAAATTCATTAATGAACCTGTCATTGAGTTATAGGTAGTGACTTGGGCTTTGGGCCTAAAAAAGTGGCACAAATATTAGAGTTGCAGGCACATGTAAGGGGAGAAAAGTCCCCAGATGCATGCATACCCATGCCGTGGGAGCGTCTGGAGCCTCCTGGACTCATGCTTGTCCATATCAAGGGAGCTTTTGAGGGTTTAATGGTCTAAAAACTCAGTGGTACCTAGGGGCTAGTTACCTGAGTGGTTGGGATGGCTCTTGGGAGTTCTGTTGTTGATGTGGAAGGTCTATATGGTGCGTTTCTGTCGTTTCCACTTCCTTAACATACACATAGGGAGTCAAATTATATCATAGTATCTTCTCGTCACATGTTTACCTCATTTGGATGGTTACTTGGGTAGATGTGGGAGGAGGGTGCTACACTAGAGCTCATAAATAGGTTTAATCAACATGATTAGATGTTAAGATGAGGAGGAGAATGACTTGCAAGGCTTTATAGCTATTGTCGCATGCATGGTGGAAGATGAAGGGTTTCAAGAATGTGAAAAGTCTCTTGCATGTGACAATGGATTAACACTTGCAAGATTAATATTTAGCAAGAATGCCAACAAACAAGCTACAAAACAAGTGATTGAAAACGAGCAAATCAAGATTTGGCAGAGAAATGATGAAAATCAATGAAAAGTTGTAGCAAGCAAACTTACTTGCTACATTGGTTGATGAAGAGCTTCTTGATTCCCAAGTTGTGTGTTCAACTTAGATGAAATGATTATGGAAATAATGATTAATTAAGTTTGTTTAAAGAAATTAACATGCAAAACTTATTCATTCATGAGTGCCACTTGTCGTGGCATGAAAGGGTTAGTTAAGAGGAGTTAAGGGAGCTCCTATTTTCTAGGAGTGCACCCTCATGCAAGAATTTGGATCATGCATGCAACTGGCACATGTCTTCGACATGAAGGAGTGTGTCCAAGTAGGCCACAATTGCTAAACCTGAATGAATGCACTCAAGTAGGGTGCACTTCTTTAGCCCAAAGGAGTGCGCTCACCTTAAGAGCATGCCTTTGTCAATTCAAAGTACACTTTTCACTTTTATGAGTGATTTTATTGCTATTTGCTTGATTTTTCCGCTGTTGTCTTCTTTTCGAGTGTGTGCATGGCAAGAAGGCAAGTTTCTAAGTCAAGAAAGATTGGGAGTTCACCTAACCATAAACTTACTAGCTTAAACACTTCTTATGGTTAAGTGATGACACTTGAGACACATTGAATTAGGATGATGCGAGACTAAGAGAAAACACACAAATAACAAATCAAACCACATGATGACATGAGGGGGCTTGAAACGACAGTTAGCGTAGGCTCCAAAATTGACATAGGCATAAATGTTGGATGGGCGTTGTCGTAGTGACAGCAGGTTCCCACACATTCATAGAACATTTCTTCGGTGTAAAAATACCTTTAATTCCATCACCCACACATCATCAACTGAGCCCATGTGAATTCTTTAGATTTTTGAAACTGGAGAAAGGCCTCGACAAGCTCATACATAATAAAAGAAGCTTTATAGCATCCCCGCTTTCATTGTCATCATTTGTCTTATGAGAGTATATTTAATGATTCATTAAATGCTATGGACATTCCATTGGACATATTGTCACAACAAATATGATAAAATATGTTGAATCTCGAAAATCTATACTATGAGGGTTGATTTTCCTTAGGTTCTTGGATTTATCAAATTATTGTTCATGCGTATGCATGCAATATAATAAATATAGAGAATAGAGAATAGTAAAAAATGAATGCTCACAAACCACAATAACACACACTTATGGGAGAAAACTTGGCTAGAAGGTGATGCTGCTCTACCCTCGCGTTATCTGAATGGAAATGGATGCAAGTAAAAAGGATTGGGACATTTCGTTTGTGGGATGCTACAAAACACAAACTCTCTCTCTCTCTCTCTCTCTCATAGCTACTCTACTCAACCATGGAACAATGTGCACACAAATAGAGTGCAACCCTTTTCCTCTTAATGACCCAATTATATCACATCCAAATTGCCTACTAGTGGTTAAGTTTGATTTCTTCAACTCTTAAGTATATTTACAATATTTATCCTTCTATAGTCTTCTTCATCAAGTTCATGTGGTTATCCTCTTTTCCATAAGTAATGGGGTCAATGTGGCATCCTCTCGAATCATGGTAGTTAAACTAGGAAGGTCAACTTCTAGGTGAAATAACTTTTGCACTTGAATTCCATTTGAGGTGTTTCTTGCATCATTGGAAATGTTTGGCACAAGTGCGAGTTTTTGGAGCCCATAAAATTTCAGAAAATGCTTGTAGCTATCTCTAGAAGGTTGAAACCCTAATTCACCAATCCAGGAACCATTGCCTAATTTGGTCCCATGAGTTGATTCCTCCCACTTTTCCACTCCAAAGGTATCAGGTTGGATGAAAAATAATATAATGACCAAATATGGATCACACCTCCCCATTTTGAAAGATTTTGGCCTTGAAAAGTTCTTACTAAATGAGGTGAGGAAATTTCTCCTCTACCTCCTCCTTCGTGTACCATTTAGGCTTGCTTGGAAATTTTCCTTTCAACCCAACTTGCCAAAGGTCATGCTACCCATGTCTTCTGTTTTGGACGTCTTTTGCAAAATTGTATCCTCTATTAACTCTGATCAATCATCTAGTGTTAAATCCTCTACGTAAGGTAGGACTTGTTCCTATTCTTGATACAACTTGGAAGGTTAAAAGAGTTTTAGATTTTCTACATTCAACACTGTGTAAATGCACATGTATGGGGGTAGAATGACTCTATAGGCGTTATTTCCCATCGTTTCTAGTATATCAAAAGGACCATATCATAGAGCCTTGATTTTCTTACCAAGACCCTACAATGTCTCCTTATTCAATTGTAGTCATACTTTGTCTTCCACTCTTAATGAGTTCTCTGTTTTGTGTTGATCATGCATGGCCTTGTATTTTTCTTGTGACTTTTGTAATGTCACTTCTACTCATAGATGGATCTACCTAATCTTCTTATCAAATATCTCTACCCTTAAGGCAATCCCTTTTTAACAAGTGAAAAAATTCTTCATGCAATAGAGGATCATCACCCGATCAAGGTCTTAATTAGATCTATACTCGTTCGGTGTTGTGATTTCCACTGGTATGTGCGCATGATTTCCACTAAATGAATTGTTGCTCAAAAGGGTATTTTCAAGAGTGTTTTTTAAACCTAAATGTTGTGTAATCTATTAAACAAAAATAAAATAAATTAATAATCCACATATACTCTATATACTAAATCTAACAATCCCAATTAAGATAAAGAAGTAGTTCATAGTATCCTTTTTTTAATGTGGTTCACGGATCCTGGAGATCAGTGATTGCTACATGAACATAATATTTGTACTAGGAAAATCCACATGAAGGGAGGAATTCTTGTCATCTCAACCACAGAGCTTGACCTTGAGAGTGTCAAGAGAATTGAACCCATGACCTCTCAATAACAAAGGTGCTTTAACGACGGAGACTCGACTAATTTAGCTAACCCTCAAGTCTTTTAGTTCATATTATCCTTATTTGGAACATAAAAACAATAAATATTAGATGTCGAGAGAAAGACAAATTGTTTTGGATAAGAAATAGTTCGTTGCTTCGACAATTATTACGTCGAGAGGCGCTCTACAACTCAGTATGGTGGACATGTTGTAGTGTCCATAAATGAGGGCAAACATTTAATTGTTAGCTCAATATGGGAGAGAAAATGAAACATTAGATCAAATAATAATAATGATAATACATAATACATAATGTTACCTCAATTAAAAAAGTAATAAAAAATAAAAATAAAATTGATTCAATTATTTATTTGTTAATTTTATTTTTTTATTAAAATTAAATCATTTTTTCTTTGAAATTTTAATATGCATTTACTTAAATATTTTTAATTATAATGATTCATTACATTCTTTATCCATGATTTCAAATAATAAGCATTAATTCAAAACAAATTATTTCTAATACCACCTAGATCCTCTTTAATCTCATCTACCAGTGTTCAATGAGGGATCAATCTTTTTTCACTTTAAAGAGGTTGCACCTTGTTGTAGTTGTTTTAATTTTCTTCATATTTTAAATAATAATATTATCTTATTATATATTTGTTGTTGTTGTTTACTTTTCTCATGCTTTATAAATAAATTTACTATTGATATATATTTTATATATATTACTAAAAAAAAAATCAAAGTGAAAGTTTTGAGTTAGGATTTTGATTCATTCTAAATGGTGGATTAAGGAGCGTTAATTAAGTTGTAATGCGAAATTTAAATTAAATGGATTTTGGTGGGTCCCTGTTCACCAAAGTCGGACATTGTTAAATGTCGATTAGATTGTTGGGCACGATTGAGAGAAGAGGAGGGGCCTAGTGGATGGTGCAAATCCGACGACACTACATGCCCGATGGTTAGCTCACCATGTGCCTCCATAAGAATCGTCAAAGATTTGCGCTAACCACAAATTAATGACGAAGGGGTTTTACGTGGGGACTCTGTTGGATTTCCTTCATACGAGAGTATGCCTTTGTGATTCATCGACAAGAGAGCATGAAACTACATTTGTTTTGTAATCGCCCCGTCACCACCCTGCCACCATCATTTCTACGCCACCTCATCAACCACATCACCCCTTCACCTCATCCCATCTTGTCGCCACGTCACTAATTCATACACCCCACGTATGCATTTATTTATGTTTCCCCCCCATTGTCTTGTTTTTCCTATAAATATCGTTAGCCTTGGCCATTTGATTTTACCATTGTTCTTCTGCTCTACTTCTGTAGATTGGGATTGTATAACTCAGAGCTCCAATTAGCATGAATTGCCGGTAACGAGGCATTTACGCGTCGTCTCCTTCATCTTGGTTGTCAAAATGTCCAAGAAAACAATTCTAATAGAGTCCTCTTCTCATATTACCTCAATGAACACCGAAAGGACGTCTTTGACCCACTTTTCTCTTTAGACTTCATATAATTCCACCAACATGTCCTACTCCATCAAGAAGAGTCTCTTGTGTATGCTGCAACTATAAGGTTTGGTATTTTAACTGTAATGATCCCTTAGACATATGTCTTCACAGAATTTGTTTATTAGCTAGTCTCCACCCTATATCCACAAAAATGCTTTGTCATGAACAAATTGGGGGAGAATATCTTCCAAGTGTCTTCCCTTTTAATATAACATGCCTAGTGTTTTCCTTCTTCGAACTCCTACACCTCTTTCTTAGAAGAAACCTTGTTGTCTACCTTAAAAAACCTATATGGGCCAAATTATGCTCAATTAACCTTCTTTTTAATGCCCACAGGTAAGCATTTGCCTTTGGAACCCACTCATTTCCCTTTGGATACTTTTGTTGAGGAGGTCGGACCCATTCTTCAAATTATTGCTAAGATTTTGGGAAGAGAAGTCACAACTGTCATTGACAAAGCTATCCTGGGAATGTTTAGTTTGATGATGAATCTTGAGACAATTTTTGACATACCTGCTTTCTACGAAAAGATGGTCAACTCTCAATTAACAGATCTTTCCCACATTGGATGTTTCAGATTTCCCTCTTTGTGTTGAAAGATTTATGCACCTAGGATTAAATATTATGGATCCTCATAAGAACAAACAATTAGTGGTGTTTTGGGCAGATGTTATAAGAAGCAATGCCAATTATGAGGGGCTTATGTATTTCACCAGTTCTTTTCTATCAGTTGCCTATTCAATCATAAACATTTGTTTTTCACCTTGTATACTACCAAAAGCTTAGTCTCTTCTTCAACTTAGGAAATATGATAAATTAGGTGATTGGTTCTTATTTGAAGACTATGCAGAGATTAGATTATATGGAGCAGAAGTTCCCCCCTACAAACTCCCCACATTTGTGCCCATGAGATTGTTTTATTTAGAATTTACCAGGCAGACTTTAAACGTTGATCATGTACATTTTGTTCTGGCAAAGAAAGGGAATTTATTTAAATTTCCAAGAACAGTTGGGTCTTTTATTGTAAATAATAGGCAAGCCATAGGAGAAGTGTAGAAAATCCTTGAAAGTATGAAGCTACAACTGGGTGAGAAATGGTCATATGACGCTCACCATATGATTTCAAACAAAAAAGTGAATAATGCTTATGCTCCTTATGTACTTGAGCCTTGACCAGATGTCAAGAAACTAGGAAATGGATTCCAAGAGCAAAATCAACTCTACACATGAGAAAAAAATAGTGCTTAAGGGGGGCAACAATTGTAAACTACTTGCATAGATATTTTTAGCTACAGTGGTTAATCAGAACCCTCTTTGTTAACAAGCCAACATACAATAGGATCACAAGTTTCAGAATGACACATACTAGATTTGTCAAGAGTCCAAGTTCAGACATGAACATTTGGAAAAAATGCAGAGAATGGATGTCATCAACAACAACATGTGCAATAGCTAGACCCTCAACAACACCGGAGTCCCAACTTACTCAGTGAATCAATGCCACCTGTCATTGCAACGATATTTTTATAAACATTTATGAAAATTATGTATTTATGTTTTCTTTTCATTTAAGAATGTAATGTTCGAAAGAACAAGTAATTTCGAAGTAGTTTAGGAGGTTAGCAGTTTTTGGCAGTTGACAGTTTCATAACTATCCCTTTTGAAATTTTGTATTAAAATAATTTGGAAGGAGAAGTTAGGGTTCTGAGTTTTGGATCTGTTGTACTATGTAACACCCCCCCCATTTATATATAGTAATAGCTAATATTAGACATATAAATGGGGACCCTTTTTAATTTTTTAGTCTTTGAAAAATAAATCCTAACTCTAAGAAATTGCCTTGAAAACTCTTAGGAAACAACCCAAGTTTAGGATCCTCATCACAAATCACATTTTTCCATGCGATAATCATAAACACCTTAAAGAAATTGCGATATGTGATCACCCCCCCCCACTATGACATTCCAATAAAAATGCCTTAACAATTCACAATTGCATTTCGCAGGAGTCACAAATAAATAAGCCATGCCATTGTGTCATCTATTAACGATTTGCGAAATGCGATATTGCGATATTCACAATATCACATTTCGCATTATAAACATGGAACGCTATATGACATTGTTTAAAAAGCCGCGATGCGTGAATAAAGTAACAAGCGTGGGAAGTAATTGTGTTTTAATATAATAATGAATAGTTTGACAGGGTAATTAATGTTTAGCGGCCCAAGGAGAGGTAATGATGTTTCAAGTTATGGCTAGTTAACTTTGAATATCTCATTCGAAATCTTGAGCCCACGATTCAAAGTCTTTTCAGAAATTTTTTAGCCTTAATTTCCCTATATCATTTGCGCTGAATATATCTCTTCCATTTCAGGCAAGCTACAAAAGACATGTCATTGCAGAAAGTGATTGAGAAACAAAAAAAGTAGAGCATTACTGATCCATGTGGATATTGGTGGCCACCTGCCAAATCCACTTGGACCCCCACTATTGTTTCTTTCAGCTCTTCAGTTTCCTACATTGTAGCACAATTTACTATTTTTATCTGTTTTTCAGGTCCTGAACTTCCGGAGCCATTTTGAGGCCCTAAATGACTGACCCATGTTGCCCTTCCCAAAGTAGCAATGCTCGGATAGATCTTTCTAACGAGCTATTGTATGTGTCAAACGGAGATCGTATGCCAAAGTTATGACGCCGGGAAGTTGATGTACCAATTTACCCAAACGGGGCCCACAACTTGGCGTTTCATCTTCTAGGGTTAGGTTTTGGAATGATAAGGGTTTTCCATTGTTTCTCAACAATAAATAGGCCTTTGAGCCTCATTGTAACACAGTTCAGAGGCATGTAGCCACCACATCTCTTCTCAGAGATAAGCTACCATCACCCTAGCTAGTTTATTTTCAACTCTGTTTGTAAGCATATTTCAGTGTTTTCCATTAATGAAATGAAGTATTATTTCCGCTGCATATTTTTGTATATGGTTATCTCTGTATTTTGTTGCGTTCCTGTTTAAATCCAGATCAATTACAGAGTCTGAGATATCAGAAATGTATCCTATATTCTCTGATACAGTCTGCAGCGTCGATGGGGGAGCAACAACTTGGGAGGTCATATACAATAGGCTTGAGGATGAGCGTCCCAAGATTACTGTCACAAAAGCGATGACTGACTCAATAAAACCTTCAGGACTCCAATTCAAGGATGCCGTCTATTCTTTCCTTCACAGAATAGGAGCGAGAGCAAAAATCCTCCCATACATTGATATGATTAGGTGGTTGGTGGAAAACCTCACTATTGAAGATAGGTAATTAAGGAACTTGAGAATGGAACTCATGGGATCATTCAAAGCGGAAGACCTAAAGAAAATGTACCATATACCTAACCCTCAAGACATATATGATAAATCATACGTGGCTAAATTCGCAAAGAAGAACGAAGAACCTTTCAAGATGATTCAGGGCTGGAGGGTACTAGAGAACAAGTTCAAATTTGATAAAACAGGTATGTATCTTGTAACCTCTTTGGAAAACCCCTACAACTATGCAACTGCTATGTTATGTAGACTATACGGGTTGCCTAATAATGCTAAGTTTTCCATACAATGGACTCCTTTGATTGATGCCTATGTCAATTCCCACATTATGAATTTGGCCACCATCCTATCTGATAACCTAGCCACTGTCATCACCGAATATCGATAAAAGAGATCCTCCTCTCTAGAGAACCTTCCTCCATTCTATTTTAGTGTCTACATCATGGATGCCATCTATTTCTGCACTAAATTCCAATCATGGGTTGGAAATGGACCTTGCAGGACCCCTACCCTATCCATCTCAGCCATAAACAAATTTGGGAATCCCATTATATACCCCATTTTTATAAAATATGCCACGCTATTATTTTGCTATTGCATCAATTAGTTTTCAATAAGAAAGCCCCCAAGTTTTCCAAAGAGGCTGCTACAAACCTTCTCGCAGCGGGAAAATATTTTGTTGAAGGATGGTTTACATACATCAGGGATTTTGGTAGTACAACAGACCCACATGTCCTCCCTTTGTATGTCTTTGATACATTATTAGCAAGAGAAATAGCCCACCAGATTGTGGGAAAAGTCTTGACCAAGCTCCTAAAAGAAAACAAGAAGTTATTATGGCCATCATTTCCTATTAGGTGTGGTTCCTTTTCATTAGCAAATTTTAACCATGCAATCAAGGAGTCAGTAAGCCTAGAAAGCCTCAGGCTCGATACTTTTCCAAAAAGCCAATTTGATCCAGAAAAGATAACATATAACATCGCTATTGCAGTAAAGATCAAGCCTTATAACCATGAGGATAATGATTTGGAAGACCTTTTACAGTTGGCTCAATCCTTCGAACAATCATTCGAATGAGCAAGGACAAATCTGAGTCCTGAAGATTTTGAAAGCTTTCAGGATTTCATAAACAAAAGGCTCAAAATAATTCCACTACATTTAAAAAAAATCAAGGATAAGCCTACGCCAAGTGTGATTGTCAACAGCGAGGGACCTAATTCTCACATAGAGTCTAAAGTATATACAGGGAACGCACTGGATATAGGGAAGGCCCAAGACACCAAGAATACATCAGAATCCAACAGGAAGTCATTTGAAAAGCAAGGTATGAGTACCCCACCTAAAGATATTAGTTCTGAGATCAAAAGAAACAGTTTGGAGCAGGAGTGGGATCAATTAAATAAGAAACTATAAGACACTCCCAAGACAACAGATGCCCAGGAAACTATGGAGTATCAAACTCCTCTGCATGTTTAGAAAAACACAGAGTCTGAACTGATGGATGAGCAAGTGACGACGTCTCAGCAGAATGAAATCATTCCCATGCTGCCCACATCGAAAATTATCTTAAAGGTGATTGAAATCCCTCCTATTGATTTGTTCTATAGCCTGCTGGACAAGGCTGTAGTAAGGAGATAGAGGAAAAGGAGAAGGATAGGAACATCTGAGATCCCATCTGGGAATGAGCAGATGGACATAGTTTGGAAGGACATCCCTTCCAACCCAGCTGAAAACTTGACTAGATTGTCACAATTTACAGGAGCATATGCAACTGCCACCATGGACAAAGCTATCGAGATATCTATTTTGTTGAAGAAAAAGGAAGAGAATATTGCACAGCTCGAGCAACCACTCGAAACAGAGAAGGAAAGTGTGAACAAGCAGACCGCTGAGCAGCTATCCCAATTGCAACAGAGCATGGAGGTGTTGAAGATAAGCCATGAAGCAGACATATTGGCCAAAAACACGCAACTCCAAGACTTGCAGCAAGCCATGGAAGATATAAGGATGTTCCTATTGTCGAGGAATTCATAAAAGAAGCATTAGAGCTAAATTATCTCTTATTAAAACAATAAGAACAATTTTGCCAAAAGATGTCACATATCGCTTCTTATCTGATCACTAGTGACTAGCTAATGGATAAAGCGATTGACCAAAGAACTGAGTTTACTGATCTAAATACAAGAATATCAGAGTTCATTGAATGGAAAGAAACATAAAAGGGAAGGAAAGCTAATCTGCCTTTCATCAATGAGACACACAAGGACATTATTTTCATGGATTGGGATGCAAGGATCAAACAAGCCGAACTAGCAGTGGCAAGAGTGGTCGGGGTGTCAAAGAACATAGTAAAGGCGGTAAACCACACTTTGTTTGCCACCAACCTGGTGAAGGAAGGCAAACTGAAAGAACTACTCGATCTAAATGACTTGCATAAAAGATGGAAGGAAAGAGCAGAAACTCAAAGGGAAGCAATCACAAAGTTAGAAAAGACTGATTGGGAGTCATATTGGCAATACCTCTTCAAGCCACATAGTCAAATCATGACCCTTAACTGCTCACTCCATTCAACTTAGCGGATGCTGCCACCTCTCACAGATGCAATTTTCGTGAAATAGGTCAGAACAAAGTTTAGGGCACCTCCTCAAGTCAAACCGATGGCCGATATACGCGATTTGAAAGACAAGCTGGCAGACAACAAATCATTATCATAGCCTCTACTCATCAAATCACTTTTTATTTTTAGATTTAGTTAACTAGTTAGGAGGAAGGTTGTTTGAAACCTTCTCAAATTTTTGTATAATCTATTTTTGAACATTAGTTAGAATAATATTTATACCCTTCTCATGCATTTAGAGAAGGGTCTAGAATTTTATCAAAAACATTTGAAAAGAATGCACTTTTATAAGTTTGTGAATGCTTTGGTGAAATTATGGAACATGATCGTTTCTTTTAAATACAAGATTACTTTCCTTTGTTGATGCACTATTGTATACTTGGAAGATAATTTGATCTGAAGAAAGGAGTTGATCTATGTCATTAGTCAAATGAGAAGAACTTCACATATATGGTACTTCTATCTTATATGATTAGTCCTGTTTCTGTTTAATTAGTGACAACACTTTATTTTCATGAATTGTATATGAGATATCTTCTTTCTGTTAAGCATTAATTGTGATCCAGATTTAAATAGGAATGCAATAAAATACAGAGATAACCATATACACAAAGATGCAGCGGAAATAATGCTTCATTTCATAAATGGAAAATACCGAAATATGCTTACAACCAGAATTGGAAATAAACCAGCTAGGGCGATGGTAGCTTATCCCTGAGAAGAGATGTGCGGCTACATGCCTCTGAACTGTTCCCAAACTTGTGTTACAATGAGGCTCGAAGGCCTATTTATTATTGAGAAACAATGGAAAACCCTTCACATTCCAAACCGACCCTCAGAAGATGAGACACCAAATTGTGGGCCCTGTTTTGGGTAAATTGGTACATCAATTTCCCGGGGTCGTAACTTTGGCATACGATCTCCATTTGACGTGTATGATAGCTCATTAGAAAGATCTATTCGAGCACTATCATTGTTGGAACGGGCAACATTGGACTCATGTTGCCCCTGGATTCCCCAAAAAACGTCGTTTAGGGCCTCAAAACGGCTCCGGAAGTTCAGGACCCGAAAAACTGCTAAAAATAGTAAGTTGTGCTACAATTAAGGAAACTGAAAATGCTGAAAGAGACAATTGTGGGGGTCCAAATGGGATAGGTGGGTGGACAAAGAAGGGTATTCAAGTGCATATATCCAACCAAGTGGATGCAAGCATGATGGTTGTGGAATCTTTTATAAACGCGAGCGAGAAGAGATAATTCTAGAAGAGGATAGTGATTACAATGATCTTGTACCTTCTAATGAAGATCCAGAAAATTTCAGACAAGGTGAAAGATGAAGAAATTTTAGGTACCAATAACAGCAAAGGTAGACTGCCAGGATCCCCACAAACTGATTTACCAGAAGACAGAGGAGATCCAAATCACCCTGGGGTGAGATTGAAGTGGAATTGTGTTAGATTGTTAACAACATTTAAACTTCTAGAGCCCCCGCACCACGTGATTATTCTTGTAAACACACATATTTAATGGGATCCAGATTGGGCAGATGTAAAGCTTGCATAAGCAAAGTATCTTCTATTACGTGTTATTCAATTTAATGATGCAGTCAGAAAGATTTAGTTGTACCAAACATTCATATTGTACCAGACTTGTTTTTATACTCGAATCAAATATATGAAGTACGTTTTGGTATGTTTTTGCATGCATTGGCTGTTTCCATTTTTCCCGGACTTGTGTTTAACTAAAACATATTAGTTGGATTTCTGTTTATAATTATCTGCATTTTACTCTTATAATTTTAGGGTAGAATGTAGTAGATATTTAACTAAATATTCATGCATGCATGGGTCCATAGGTCTCAAGGGTTCAACATAGCTCTGATGCCAAATGTAAGGACCAACCCTATATATATATATATATATATATATATATTATATATATATATATTTTAAATACTAAAAATACAACCATAAAATAGCATTGGGAACTCAAAACTCTTTAAGCATTATATAAAAATTTCCTGAATTTCACTTTATTGAACATATCATCTAGTTTACATGTTGTTAGCTAAAACCATAATGAAGGCATACAAAAATACTCTAACAACATAGGTACCGTTCACCAGGAGACGAGATTCAAACTTGACTTACCGCTATTTTCCCTCTTTCATTGTTGTTCACCTCCAAGTGTGAATGTTGACGTGCTTAATCCAAATGCAATGATCCACCAGTTGACCTCCTGGCCTACTCCTTGTGTACTCTCCTTCCCCGCGGACCCCCGAGCTCAATGGGGTTGTAAAATGGAGGAATGTAATTAACTGGTAGAGGGGAGCACTCCTTGGCTCAAGAGTCCCCTCTCTAAAGTCATCTATCTCACCGAACTCACTATAGCTCGTAGTCACTACTCTGGCATAGTCTCCTCCATCCAACAATAAGGTAAAAAAAAGTCCTTTCTTCCATGGCCTGCCCCTTCTTTTATAGGAGTCCTCACAGGTGACACTTGGCATTTCATGCATAATTAATTATTTTGTTAATTCAATAGTTTGATTATTTACCCACTCATGTGTCACTCTCTCATCAAGGATCTTCAAAATTATTAATTTTAATTTTAATTTAAAAATAATATTTTTCCTCACCTCAATAAGATTCCTATTTCTTCTCCTAGTTTTCTCTTGCTTTTTTTTTTTTTTACTCCTTAATTTGTGTTCATTACTAAAGTCAATTGATAAGTCAAGATTTGATCCCCTATATACTCCGTAATTTAACTCAAGTTATCTCTTAGATGGATATTCTTATGTTGGTTGTTGCCACATGAAGGTTCTCTAAATTTCTCTAAAATTTAATTTATTAATCTTATTTTAAATTCACCGTCCTCTTCTCTTAATTAGGTTTAACTATTCTAGGATTAATATTTATCCTTACATTTATGTCCCTCTTCCCCCTTTTTACCTAATTAAATTACATTATCTACCTAATATTTTGCAACATGGGAAAGGTAGAGTTTTTAAGTAAAATATTTTATTTCTTCCTATGATCCTCTTAACCCAAGTTTTATTCTTGATTTAATTAGCTCAGTCTTTAACATCATTTACCTTTGATGTGAATTTACTTGATTTTTCATATCTTGATTATATTTATTAATTTACCTTCAAGAACTTCCCTCGAAGTTCCAAGGGTGTCACGCTTAACAGTTTATTTTCGATGCCAAGGGTGCCAAGTTGGTCATGCCCTTCAAGAAATTCCCTTGAAGTTCCAAGGGTGCCATGCCTAACAATTTATTTGTGATGCCAAGGGTGCCAAGTTGGTCATGCCCTTCAAGAAATTCCTTTGAAGTTCCAAGGGTGCCACACCACTTTCCCTTCAAGCATTTAGTGGCTATGAGGGGAAAGTATAGTTGCGACAACAGAGACCACTATCATCTCTTATGTTGCTTGCTGTAGTGAGACTAATGGTGTCAGGGATCAAGGAATCCGCCTTGATGCGCACCCCCCAGTAAAATTCTCATGAGTGATGCAACTTTGGGACCTACCCTCGTGACATTGTGATATTCAAGGTGAAGGTGTTTCAACATTTCCATCCCAAGTCACTACAGGAGTGCTAGTGGGTGAGATCAGGGACATTGTCCCACCCCTCCCATGCAGTTCGATCCAACTGTACAACCCCATCACCCATATGTGAGTCATTCGGCCAAGTAACTAATTTGTGCCTACAACCACTAACATATCATTAGAATATAGATAAACATATATAGTAGGTTTTCAAAAATGACTTTAGAATTTCAAAGGCAAAATATAAATTTTCATCAAACCAGGTGTCATCAACTGGTCATATGCGAGTGCCTCTGGTGGTTTCCTACCTTACTCAATAATAATCAATAACAATGTTTCTTAGTGTTAGTCATTATCATAATAGCATCATCAATATCACCTAGATATTCACATCATTGTTCATTGTGAACTAGAACTAATGCAAGTAGGTGACATAGGGGACACATCCATCATGGTTATCATCATCATAACATCAATGGAAACATACATATCCATCAAAGCTATCAACATCGTAACATAAATAGAAAACATACCTATCAATCAAAGTTATCATCATCATGATATTAATAGAAATCATACATATCCTTTACTGTTGTCATCATCATAAATTAAATAGAGACTAAACATAACCATTTATGCTACAATCATCACAATATAAATAGAGAACATGCATAACCATTAATGCTATTTTCATCATAATATCAATGTAGAACATACATAAACATCACAACCACTAATAATAGAGTCATGTGTCCAGATCCTCAACCTGAAGTCCTCAAATAATAAAGTGTGGGTCTTAGGGCTAAATAAATGTTAATGTCATATCACTATTAGTCAACTAGAGTGGGGCACTACACGGGGGGTGATCCAGATTGGATCATTATATTTCTTTCCATACATACCGATGCTTTTAGAGTGGAAAAAAATGGAGGAATCAACTCATGGGACTATTTTTATTGGCGAGACCTAGTTTGGAAAAACAGGGTCTGAAACATCCAAGATTGTTTTGAGGCATCAAATGATGTTTTTTTAGGGGTAAAACTTTTCTGCTTTAGTGCAATATCTTTTCATGCTATTCTACACATAGAGACATTTCCAATGGCATAAGAATCGTGTCAATCAGAGTCTTTATGTGAATGTTATGCCACTCAGAAGTTGACCTTCTTGTTTTCACCACCATAGTTCAAGAGGATGCCACGTCAGTGCCCATTATTCATCAAAAAGGGGTTAGCCATGTGATTATGATGTATGAGACTCTAGAAGAGTGTATGTTGTAACTATGGTTAAGAGTTGAGGTAGTCAAAACTAACCACTAGTAAGTTATTTGGCTATGTTATAACCAGGCCACTGAGAGGAAAAGGGGTTCCATTCTTTCAAATGCCTTTGTGCCATAAATGAGAAAAAATTAACAAGAAGGGATAGGAGGTAGAGCACATAGATAGGATGTGTGCAATGTACTAGCCTACGGGCCAGAAATTGTTAATTTGGAAGCTCAGGGACGAATTGCCTCCTTTGGACAACCTTCCTCATCTAGAGAAGACCTTCTATGCCCTTGGAAAAAATTAATTTAGTCAAGGAAAAATATTACTTTCAATAGAAAAACCGCAAGTACACAAAATTTCAGGTCGGCCTAAAGTCATATTTGGGTCTCCAAAGAAGCATATAAATACACATCAAGGCAACCCCATTTGGACATCACATCATCATATCTTCTCTCTCTCTCTCTCTCTCTCTCTCTCTCTCTCTCTCTCTCTCCTCTTCTGATTGGTTCATATAGGTCTAAAGCCAGGAAGCCAAGCTCACACGTGCAAAGGGAAGAAGGGCATTCAAATTTTCTGCATTGAATTTGTGATTGGATAGCTATTGACTTAATTTGACTTGGCATTTTGGCACACTTTGACTTGCAAAATTTCGATTTTTGAAAGTCAAAATTTTATGTGGAGAGATCGAAATTTTTTGGGTAGTTTGACTAGGGTTGATTGCAGGTCTGTTGACCAAATTTTGGCTACATAAATTTGAAGCTTGACCATAGCTATCTCTCTCCTTTGATCGAGATCTTTTGGGATTTTTTTGACTGAAGTTTGACCAGCGAAGGAGGTTGAATTTTTGACCTCTGATCGAGCTAAATTGGAGCTAATTTTACTATTGAATGTTGATTGGTTAGGGAAACTTTGACTGTTTTTGATTTTGACAAAAAAATTGTAGACTTTGACTTTGGATCAGATTTGACTTTTGGGGTCATCTGTCATTGGATATTGGTTAGTTGAATTGGTTGCTCAAATTTGTTGTCCTTTGACTCATTGTATCTCTCTGCTAAACATTTGATGACAACCTAATAGAAGAAGAATTTGAAAGGGTTTTCCTCGTGGGGTTTTCCCTTGTCTTTGACCAAATATTATGTCTCTTGTCATTGATCTTGACTATCTTCTATTGCATCTTGGATTTAATGTTCTATCTACAATTTCTAATTGTTATTGGAAGATTAAATTGGTTTAAAAAGTGATTTCTAATTAAAGAAAGAATTGGGCCAAGTGATTGTACTAAGCATAGAACAATAAAATATTAAAATGGGATCAGAGTTGAGGTGAAGACAAGCTCAAGAAAACAAGAGACAAGAGCAATCACATTTGAAGAAATGACCTTTGAATGAAGATAAAGGAGCCTATTTGACTTGGTCAAAATGTCTACCTCTTACTTCAAGAATACATATAAGCTTGGTGACTCATCAAATTTTGTTGCTTTGAAGATTAGGGTGGAAGTGATATTAGATGATAATGATGTCTTGGAATATGTGGAAGGAAAAATACTTGAACCATTAGAAAATACTCTGGATAATACCAAGGCCAAATATAATAAAGGTGAGCTCAAAGCCAAGAAAATTCATATTGATTCTTTGAAAGATCATTTGCTTACGTATATTGGAAAATTGAAGTATTCTAGAGACATCTATGATAATTTGGTTGGGATGTATCAGGTCAACAATTTGAATCATATCCTCTCCTTGAAGGATCAACTCAAGGACATGAAGATGAACAAGGTCTAATTTGTGCAATCCTATGTTATGAGGATATCACAACTAAGGGATTAATTGCAGACTATTGGAGAGCCCATATCTAATAGAGAGATAGTTCTTGTCACTCTTCAAGATATTCCTCCTATTTGGGAAACCTTCATCGCTACTATAAGAAACAATGAAAAGTTTCTGACATTTGATGAGTTGGTTGGAAAATGCACTCAAGAAGAAAACAATCATATGATAAATATGTCTGTAGATAGGCATGAGTCTCCAAGCTAAGTTGTTGTGTTAGAAAATGTAAAGTGGCAACTTATTAATCTTATTTTCTTTAACCCTGATACTTGATTTTGAATCTTTAGTTATCTTCTTTGAGTTCTTTATTTATATCTTTTCATCATACAATACCAAGAAACAGTAACAACAAAAGATGACATAGATATAGGCTCCTAGCTAGGGAAAAACCTGTCTAAGGGGAAAACCCATAAAATATTATCTTCTTAAAATTTGCTTCAAATGAGATACAATGACCCAATCCCTAGACCAAGTCCTTCTCCTAGTACCAAGTCATCCTTTTCCTCAAGTTCTTTATTGATTTGGTACCAAAGTGCTTCTTTCTTACAACTTTGACGTACCATCTTCTACAAATTTGACTTCCCAACTATTGCTACTCGACCTGCAACTTTGGCCCTGCTACTTTGCCCCTACAACGTCTTGGAAACCTTAATGTAACCTCCTTTTGAGACCTACTTAGAGCAGACAACTCTCCTAAGGTGAACGAGGTATAAACAAGTTTTTTCCCTCTTGGAGCTACAATTTTTTCACTTCGTCCTCATGCAATGCAGACTCACAATTTTGGCCTCTTATTACAGCCCAAAAACCATAGAACTTCACACTTGTGAGAGAGATAGAGCCCATAAACAAGAGATTTCATCCTTCCTCTTCTTTGAACTTCACTCTCCTTACATATTCCCAACTTCAAATGAAACTTTTTTCTTGATTGATCAAACTTGTGAGTGAGTGTGTCCAAATGATGTTTAATTGCTTGCTTTTATAGCCTTCTCAAGGGGTCGAATTCCCTCCTTTAGGCTAACTTGAGGATCCCGATGCCTAATTGTACTCTTGGAGATTCTAGGACTTTCAAGACTAGAATATAATTCCTTTTACAATTACAAATTTCCTGGAAGGGTCTTATAAACACAATTTTCACTCTTTTGACTCATGACAATAAACACTAAGACATAACAAACCCTAGAAGCACGAAGAACATGATTTTACCTAGAAGACCATCAGTAATGAGCATGAAACCCATGCTTTAATAACAACAATTTTATTTTCTTTTCCTTGTTTATTACATATGATACATATTAAAATGAGTAAAACAATTATAAAGACCGAAAGTAGTTACATTCTTCAACACTAGCTCTTAACTAGGGAGGTATCCATAATTGTACAACTAGCACAACATCACATCTCAAACTGAAGACATAAAGAATCACATTTGTAGGTTGAAGAAGGCACTTTATGGTTTGAAGCAAGCCCCCTAGAGCCTAGTATGCCCATATTTATAGTTACTCGATGAAGCTTGGACTCACAAGAAGAAATGTTGACTTGAACTATAGTTCAAAGTGGTTCATTGTATGCCTCTCATTTTGGTTTTATATGTTGACGATTTATTCTTGATAGGTAGTTAGACTTTGATGGTTGAGTGTAAGAGGTAGCTGACCTCTGAACTCAAAATGAAAGATCTCGGTTTGATGCATTACTTCCTGGGATTAGAAGTATGGAAAGATCCTAGAGAGATTTTCCTTTCTCAAGGAAAATATGTTGTGAAATTGTTTGAAATATTTGTATTAGTAGAATGCAAGTCAATGGCCACATCAATGGAGATGAAATTTAAGAAATTATGTAGAGATGTTGCTGGACCTGACTTGGAATTTTTTTTTGAGTATCAATAGATGGTTAGGTTGTTGATGTTCCTTGTGAACACTCGTCTGGGCATATGTTTTGCAGTTAACACTTTGAGTCAATTAATGACCGATCCTCTTTGTGCACATTGGGTTGCTGCCAAGCATATGCTGAGATATTTGCATGGGATGATCAAACTTGGTCTAAGATATACTACCTATGACGTGAGACTTCATGGGTACACTGATGTTGACTGAGTCGAATTTTGTTTTGACAGGAGAGCACATCAGGGTGTTGTTTTAGTTTGGGTTCCGTCGTGACATCCTAAATGAGCAGGAAGCAAAAGTTTGTAGCTTTAAGTGTGGTCGAGGTAGAGTATATTGATACTAGAATGGCTAGCTATGAAGAAGTATGGTCGAGGAACCTCTTTGCAAAGCTATTTGAGCATGCCCTGGACATGGCAGTGATATATTGCTATAACAAGAGTGGGATCTGATTAGTAGAGAATCACGTGTTTCATGACAAGTCCAAGCATATTAAGATCAGGTATCATTATATAGGAGACATGGTGCATAAAGGAGTTGTGAGGATCCATCATATTTCTAATGATGAGTATATAGCAGACATACTCACCAAGGCTTTGCCAAAATGGAAGTTCTTGGTCTTCAGAGAGAAGCTTGGACTAATGGATTTGACCCTCTTAGGTAATGGTCCCGACTGATCAAGGACACTAAGCTATGTTCTTCCCCTTTATCTGAGCTATTAGGGAGAGTAATTGAGTTGGAGAGCTCGTGGGGTTGAAGGAACTTTGGACAATAGGATAATTATGATCCTTGCCACATGATAAGTAGTATCCTGCCTATTGTTTGACAATAGGATATATGAGATCCTTACCACATGGTAAGTAGCATCCTTCCTATTTTAATCTTTGGGACTTGACAAAGTATACCCCAATTGGCATCCTACCCACAAGTTGGGCTTGTTAGGATTTCCACCCATCTCACCAATGGGAGAGGAGACTTGGGATAGTTTCGATCCTGACCATTTATGGTAAGTAGTATCCTGACCAAGTGAGAAGATGCATGTGTTCTACCACTGACTCTTGAGGGTCAAGATGGGAAGATCAATAGGCAATTGTGATCCTTATCTTATGGTAAGTAGTATCTTGCCTATTTCCCTTGGCTAGAGGATGGTATCTTGAGCTCCCCTATGATGATTCTTCTTCTTTATATTCAAGAGTGTTTAATCGATGATAAAATATGATTAGATATGAGACGTGACTTGATTCAATGATTGTGATGAGATTCGTGATGTAGTCGAAAATTTCTCCCTAGTTGAGAGGGAGTGCTAATTTGTTAGTTCAGGGACAAATTCCCTCCTTTGGACAACTTTGAAGAGCTTCTTTTCCCTTGGAAAAATTTAATTTGGTTAAGGAAAAATATTATATCCACAAGTACACAAAAATACATGTTGGCCTAAAGTCATAATTGGGTCTCCAAAGAAGCATATAAATACACAATAAGGAAACCTCATTTCAACATCACATCATCACATCTTCTCTCTCTCTCTGTCTCTCTTATGATTGGTTTGTATAGGTCTAAAGCAAGGTAGTTTAGCTCACACATGTGAAGGGAATAAGAGCATTCTAATTTTCCACATTGACTTTGTGATTGGGCAGGCATTGACCTAGTTTGACTTAGCAATTTCACACACTTTAACATGAAAAATTTTGATTTTTGGAAGTTGAATTTTTATGTGGAGAGATCAAAATTTTATGGGAAATTTGACTAGGGTTGACTACATGTCCTTTGGCTGAAGTTTGACTGCAAAAATCTAAAGTTTGACCACAAATTTCTGTCTCCTTTGACTGAGACCTTTTGGGACTACTTTGACTAAAGTTTGACCAACAAAGGAGGCCAAATATTTTGACCTTTGACTTAGATGACTTGTAGTTGATTTGACTACTAAACATTGATTAGTTAGGGAAACTTTGACCGCCACTGACTTTGAAAAAAAATTGCAGACTTCGACTTTGGATCAGATTTGACTTTTGGGCTCCTCTCATTGGATATTGGTTTGTTGAATTGGTTGGTCAAAGTTGTTGTCCTTTGACTCATTGATTGATTGGAATATGGTATCTCTCCACCGAACATTTGATGACAATCTAATAGAAGAAGAATTTGAAAGGGTTTCCCCCTTGTGGGGTTTTTCCTTGGTCTTTGACCAAATATTGTGTCTCTTGTCATTTGTATTGATTGTCTTCTATTGCATCTTGGATTTACTATTCTATCTACAATTTCTCATTGTCATTGGAAGATTAAATTGGTTTAAAAAGTGATTACTAATTGAGGAAATAAATGGGCTAGGTGCTTGTACTAAGCATAGAATAGTAAAAAATTAACATAGGCCATACTTCTGTGTACTTGTAGCCATATTTCCATTCATGGAAAGAGAGCGGAGTGACCTCACCTTCCAATTGGATTTTTATCTCGAATAATTTTCCCAGAGCATATCTTGTGTTATATGTGTCTGTGAGATTTTATTTTGTTGTTCTGTATTTTCTGCATAATATTAATTCACATGCATGTGCTAACAATAAATCTACATATCCATAACTCTAATAAAAATATAATCATCTAGAATTTCAGATTTTTTAATTTAATATTATCATATATGTTGTGACAAACCATCAAGTTGAATATCCACAACAATGTATGGGTCAGATGAAGTAATAACAAACCCGTAATAAACCAGTAATGAATTGGTAATGTACTAGGGAGCAATGATGGTTGATGATGGGAACATGGATTTTACATGCATGTGATATTTCCACCAAATGTCACACGAGGAACTCACCCACACCACTTGGAAACTCACATAAACCACTTCCCACTCACTTTTTGGACTTGTGCTTTGTTACAATAAAATCTAGCACCTAGTGTAAAGCCTCACTAACTGTCTTAAGCAATGTGCAACACATGGGAGTGTTACCATTGTCACCTCAACAACTATTACCCTTTCTTTAGTGAAGAACACAATACAAAACAATGAAGGATTTTCTTTTAGGGCTTAGGGATCAAGTGACCCAAGGATCTTAAGTTAAGTGACCCCTAAGGATCCTACAATAAAAATATCCTTAGGATTAGGGTATGTCAATTTAGGGTTTACAATGGATAAAAGAATAAATCCAATATTTGGGTTTAAAGGACCTATGGTTCAATCTAAATACTAGGGTTAGCTACGAAGTTTGAAATTGTCTACCCAAACACATCAAATCATGAAAAATCCAAGGTTGCTATAAACTGGGATTTTAGGGCAACAAATTGCAGCAAAACTAAAGCTTATAACAACAAAAAATTTAGACATAAAAAATTGTATAGAAATTATATGGAGTAAAGTATAAATTTAAGAGCCTACTAAGGACAAATTTAAAACAAATTTTGATGGTTAAAGTATCTTGTAACAAATAATAAAGTATGACCTCAGCCTTAAAAAAGGGCTAAAAATGCATGAAAAACAATAATTAGCTTCTCTAATGCACCTATAAATAGAAACTAACCTTAGGGCATACATCAACAAGTCATTAAATGCTAATACCACAAGATTTTTCTAGAAATTAACATTAATTTACAATGAAACAAAAAGAAAAACGAATTTAGGGTTTTAATAGAATGCCATAGATGATGAAGACTAGTGCCTTATCATTCTAGGGAAAATGGAGTCTAGGATACAAAGAAATATAGGGTTTCCTTAAGGAGTGAATTTAAATTCAAACAAACTAGGGAAAATAAACTAGCTTTTACTTTAGGGTTTGCAATTTAGGTTCTCAATATTTTGGATAATTAAGGGAAATAAAAACTTATCTTTATTCCTCAAAAAATTGGATTAGGGGTTTAGCTCAAGAAGGGATGATGATGAAAATATGGTGTAGCTCAAGAAGGGATGATGATGAAAATACCAATTAACTAACTTATCACAATAATATACATCCCATGGAACTTATTACCAAGATAAATCAAATAAACCAACTTACTTCACCATGCAACATTAGAGATCCATAAGCATCCATGAAAAGAGATAATGTCACATCCAAGATCCACCCAAGAGAAGTCGCTTTATTGGCCCTCCATTGCACACTAGAGAGAAAATATCACTAGTGAACAAGGGTAATAATCAAAGTGTTACATTTATACAAGGGAAATTGTCTTGCCTCTTTATTTCTCAAATACCAAGATCCACCATAAGCATCCATGAATAGAGATCACTTCAGATCCAAGATCCACCTGAGAAAATATGCTCTACTAGTCCTCCATTGCACACTAGAGAGATAACATCACTAATGAACTAGTGGAATAGTCCAAGTGTGACAATGATCTAAGGGAAATCGACTACCCTCTATTTATATGATGGAAACCAAGTTTATTTGCCCTAAATTAGAGTAAAAGTCATAAAATATAATTAAATCCCTGATAAAAATTAGATAGATCATAATCCGACCCCCAAAGATATCCAAATCAATGAAAAAACTTAAAATTAAGCCTCATTTAGCCCACACATGTGAGTCTAATGTCCTCCAAAGGTGACATTATCATCTAAAGGGCATGTCTCTCCATAAAAAGGTGAAAAGGAACAATTTAAGGGACAAGTATTATCCTCTAAGTCAAGGATCTCCATTAAATGAGGTGTCATATCATTAACTAGTCCTCCAAAGGACACTTCATCCTCAAAAGGGTTTACATCATCATAAAAAGAGGAAGTAAGATAATTTCTTAAGGAATAACATGATGTCATCAAGGTAAAGTGTGCATTGACCCCTCCAAAGGGGTCCTATGTGATCAAAACCATAAATCATCATCATAATAAGTCCAACATCCATAAAGAAGATAAAATGATAGCTTTTGGGGTGTCCAATCATTTAAGCGGTGTGCCCTTTTTGATATCAACACCCTAGCTCTAATACTAAGCTTTCAAGGTCCTAGGGTTTGAGGAGGGTCGCACCATCAATGAAAAGTCATCATTTAAGTCAATGCTCAACAAGTTTCCAACATCCTCCATCACGTGTCACATGTCATCATAGAATGGGGTTGGAGAGGCTTTATAATGTGTTGGAAGAACATCACTCATCCCTCAAGAGGTCTTGGCTAAACCTATAAACATCATCTAGCACATACTCAAGGAATAAAGTGAGATCAACGTAATGGATACAAGAACAATAAAAGAATCAAGGTGGACCATTTTTAATTCCAAAGAAGTACCCCACACAAGCATCATTTTCAAATGTACAACTAACTTATTAATGTGTACATGTTACCTCATTTAAGTATGAGGGGGTTATTATAAGAACTTATTAGGTGATTCTAGCCCTAAGGGGAGGAACAATTTCTAGGCCAACCCTTTCAAATGACATATGTAAGTGATATGTGTTACTAACTTGAAGTTTACTTCATGAATTGTGCCAAAGCCTTATACTAGGTTATGAAAAACCATTGTCCATGAGCACCTTTGTAGAGGCAGTGCTTAGTTGCTTTAGTTACCTTCCCTCACCTTTGTTTTTCCAAGCCCCCATGATATTCCATTTTCTTTCTCGCTTTAATATGGATTGGTTAAGAAGATTTACGGATTTATGGATTTTCTTTACAGAGGGTTCCTTTTACTTTGATAGGTGTTATATGCATGGATACTCTCAAGGATCAGTGGATATATAAGTGTTGGTAGGGCTCAAGATAAAATATGATTTTACTTTCTTTAAATTCCTTTTCATTTGTCTGCATTTTAACAATTGGCTCATGCTCTTTCTTTTCTTACAGTGGCATCAACCTTGGGTATATGCGAGTAAATGACAACAACTAATCAAAAGGTGGGATAACAAATATAAGGGAATGAAGATAAGTGTTAAGTATGAATAACATGGAGCGTTACCACCATCAGAGCCTCTTATTTATGCCCCTTATAGACAATGAAAGAAAGACCCCCAAGCAAGTTCACACTAGTCTAAGGACGCATGATAACCAACATGGGAAAGTAGGGGGAAAAGTACACAACCAATAGTGGTTTATAATCTAATTTAAATCTTCGATTCTACTAGTATGCATGCCTTAAACATTGATTTAAAGAAAGTGAATGAAAAAATGGTCGAAATAGCTCATAATAGATTACCTACCTTCATTAGATGGGTAGGCTAGATTAATGATATACTGACTGGGTCATGGATGAGAGGGATATGAGGTTGGATATTTGTGGATCATGGTAAGGCTACTGGTTAGCAAGTTGTAACAAAGTATTATTTTCTTCTCCCAGTGTTTCCCATGTATCTGAATCGGTAACATGCTTATACCATATCATAAGCATGAGGAGTCTTCCAAGCTGAAATTGTTTCCAAACTCTTACGAAGACCACCCAAATCAACATTTGGATGCCTTGAGCATAGTAGACAAGTCATAACAATGATATTGACTTGTGTTAGACACCTAATCCTTCGATATTGGGTGAAATTATGTAAATATGTAAATAGAGAACTTATAATAGGAAAAGACCCTGGAATATTTATCTTAATGGAATTTGTCAATTTGGGAGTTACCATCTTGGTTTGACATGGTTAGAGCACAAGTCCAAAATTTGGCTTTCCTCTGCCTTTGTAACTCCTTTACCATCCACTCATTGTTTAATTTGTCACTTTTCTACTTCCCTGTGACATCTCCTCCATCTTAACTTTTTCCATACATGACTTATTTGTTCCTCTGCATGTTTGCAACCTAAAAAGGTGTTCAACATATCATAATGAAAAATGGTATCAGTTACCTTGATCACAATTCATAATCGTGGTATCAAAATAATGCACAGTGGTAGAATTCACATAGTGGTATCTACATAACATATCAGAATAACAGTTCCATAGTAGTATAATGTTATTAAATGTTATTTTCCATATGGTCTAGTCCATGTTCATATATTACTAGTCTGATCTGATAGTTTATAATAGCTCCACAATTCTTGTAGAGTGGAATAATGTCTCTTAATAATCATGTTAGCAAACTCCTTCCCTCTTTGCATTAGTCGACGCATGATAAAATTTAGGGCATAAAACCCTATCCCTAATTTCCACATGAGCTTGGGACATTTTCGAAAGACACATCACTCAATTTTGGCTTAGAATCAAATATCTCCAAGTAATGTTTGTTGCAAGCTTATTCCTCGTTGCCTTCCCATTAGTGGATTTACTAACAAGTTGCTTCTTTATTCTACTTATCGTTGGTGCAAATTCCTCAGCAACCTTTGTTGTTATGAAGTTGTTGACAGTGTTGGACCTTCCAACATGTTAAGGGATCTCCCAAGTAAGAAGTCCCAACTAGAACTTAGATCGTTTGGTGTAGGAGTCCCAGCAGTGGGTCGTACAGTATCGCCTTGACTACAGTTGCACATAGAGGTAAGTAAGATTTACTTGTTGGTAGCAAGGGTGTGACATGTGTAGCAAGCCAAGGAAGGTGCATGATCAGCTCTAACATAAGGAAAGTGGGGTGAGTGCGCCCCTTGGAAACCTATGGAAACACGTGGCTTGGAAGGGAACACATGAGAAAAGATGCACCAAAATCTAGAAGGTAGGTGAACCAACCATCCAAAGTGATGGTTAAACCAATAGCATATCTCAGTAAGATTCATACATACATATACTGAAAGAGTCTATACATACATGCATAAGAAAACAACTACATATATCATTAGAGTAACCAAGATAACTCAAATACAATAACAAAACATGCATGAAACGTGTTGGCTCCGTTGTATTAATAAGTGAAAGTTCTGATAAGACAGTAAAACCATGACCAACCACTAGTCCTAATAACAGGACGTTACAGTCACTGCCGCCTGCACCTCCAAAGAGATGTATTAGCTATGCACTATGGAGAAGTCAAGGATCGTTACAATACACTCCAAGCTTTCTCTAAGATACTCCTATTGGAAGCTTGGCTTCCCTAAAAACTTATACAATGAGTTATGAGGTTCTATAAATAGAAGATGGTGGGGTTACCCTTGACATTCCCCTTTGTGACTGTTCACCTATGCTCATGACTCTTCAACTACTCTATGATTGTTACATTCAACTATTGACACTAGGACTTTCACTTTACAAGATGTTACATACAATCTTACCCATGTGAGACAAAATAGGCTTGATAAAGCCATGCAAGACATCACTAAGACTCGTACAACTATGGGAAGACCAACTCTTCAACATCCTCGCGATGGTTGATAGTGGAAAACTGACACCAAACTTCATAGTCCGTGATGGTGTCTTTGTACTCTCTGGTGACATCTTTCTGGAAATGAAATCTTGCCTCTATTGCATCCAGGTACACTAATTTGGCTCCTTTATCCAACTCATCTACTAACATGTGCATCATCATCTTGAGTGTGGCCGGAGCAGCAACATATTGATGCATAACGTCTACGCTGATCGCCAAGTCTACGTTGGTCGCTATGTGCATCAACTCGTCAAAGAACATGTCCAGCTCCAGTTGGACTTGATTCTTTATATTTGCCTCGGTGAGTGTCCTAATGGACGGGATCACATGCGCATGCACAACAACATCCATGCTTTTGAACACCCCTGCATGTGAACCCTGCAAACTAGTGATGAGTTGCGGGAGTTCCTCATAGTTCTGGATCTGACTTTGTACGCGTGCATTCAACTCTACTTCTTTGGGCTTCATTAACTAAGGTGAGTGTAATAGGGCTCCCTTGTATCTCATTTTCCATGTTTGCATTCGGTCGATGATAGTATGAAAATCTAACAAGATGCGTGCTCTGCTAGCACAATGTTGTTGCCAACTGTTGATATGGACAATTGACTTATGCACGGTGACAAATCTGGAATACAACATTCGCATGACTGTCTCGAGAGACGATACCTCATTCAGTGTTTCTCCCTTCAACTCTGATCTAGTAGATATTATAATCTGCTCTCCTCCCTTCTTGACCGTTTGTAACTCCTTAGCCATTCGCTTGTTCTCTTCTATCAAGAAGAGAATAGTTGAGCTAGTGGCTTCGACATATGCTCTCGTAGCATCGACCAATGCTGTTGGATGCTTGCGCATGTCAGATACGATCACTCATTCTTCAAATTTCATAGGAGATGCAGGGACATCCAGAGTAGTCACTCTACGTGATTGCACAACTCTATGTTGCTACTCATTGAATGATATATTGTTCATCTCTGCTTCCGAACTGTCTTCAAGGATCTTAGTATCTCCTTGATTGCTCATGACTTCTTGTACTTCCCGATCTGGTGAAGTTGGTGGGTTGACCTCTTGGTTGTAAGGCATGAGGTCAATATCTTGTTTTGACTCTGGCTACTCCATCTATGTATCCATCTGCTCAAGTATCTATTCAATCTCTTGAGCGAAGTCCTGCTCCTATGACTTCTGACCCTATCTTCTTTGTGCCAACGGCTCGGATGAGTCTACAACCTATATGGGAGAAGTTTCATTGCACATGTTGCACTTCCTACTATGTCTGCCCCTACTACACTTCCTTCTCTTGTCTGCACAGCCTTTGTTCTTCTCGGAGTTTCTACTTCAACTCTTGCAACTCCTTCATTGTTTCCTTGATCCTCTGTTTCTCTCTCTCCCTTTGCCCATTCCTCTTGTTGCACTCTTGCCTCTTTGCCTCTATCTCCAAAGCTTCTTTCTCCACAAGTGGGTCTACTTTGAACCTGCAACTTTGTTTTATCTTTGCGCTGTGAACAATATTTATCTTTCCTTTGTCACACGTAGGTATGTTACCCCCTGCTGCTGCTGATGGTGGTGCTATCCTAGATGTTGCTTCGCTAACCATTCCACAGTTATTCTGATTGGTTCATTGAGCTTAGAGAAGTTTTTCTAATATATCCATGGGTCTTCCTTAGCCCAATGACATGGCCTGTGGATCCAAGGAAATTGCATTTTCACAGAGTGGTCCTTTACAAAGCAATGCAGGTCATCCAGATTGAAACTTCTGGTGCCGAAAGTAAATATTTTGAACTCTTCCTTCTCGGCATCAACATGCTTGAGATTTTGTATCTCGTATAACCTGATCCACAAAGGAAGAGAGAGCCAAGGTGCCTTCTTCTTCCTATGCAGTCTAGTTGAAAACCCTGTCGAGATGCAATATGATAATTCTTGCATGATGAGCTTGTCCATGGAAAAATTTGGTAAAACATGCGGAGGCTTCTCCTCACCGTACATCCGTATGAAGGTTACAAGAGGTGAGGCATACCAATCTACTATGTCGATCAATGCCTCCATTGCTTCCTATGACGTGCAAGGTGGATCCTGCTCAAATATAATCTTGTACACCAGGGTGACAAAATAGTCTAACAATTGTGTGATGACTCCACGGAAGATGCATTCGGAAAACAATCTCCAGTAAATGTGTACAGAGGTTTCCACTGATGTCCATGCCCAACTCAAGCCTAGGAAGTGTCAACGAGCACAAATTTCATCCAAAATGTATGCGGAAATGTACATCTCTGCTTGTTGACCTTTGGGTGGATGTCAGGCTCCTGCTACCTGTTCCTTTAGCTTGTGAGCCAACATGTCGAACCAGTTGCATGGTTTTCCTTCACTGGCCAGTTGATCCAACACAATCACCCAACTCTGTGGGGAAGATATTCGTGCTCTCTTGGCCATATAAGTAGCATGAAAATATGACCAAGTACTGATATGCCTTCCGCAATATCTTCATATTGTAAACCTGGTTGGGTGTCATCCTGAACTTGGCTGGCTCTTTCACCTAATTTTCAAGATATCCCTGGAGTTTGCACCATTGTTGGGTGTGCTGAAGGGTGTCTCCATTATGATCACTGGCTAGGGTAAGTGGTACATCTATTAATAGTCCTGTGCCCTAAAGGTAGCAATCTTTGTCCTGCTGACACTGATTAACACCATTATCTCGGGATCAGTGTGCGAGATGATCCAGTGTATCATGTCAGCACATGGAAACGCGGGATACCTGCATGCAATCTTGTACAAGACAGACTTGTGAATATTCACATAGACCCTGCGGTCTTCCAGATATTCCCCAAATGTGCATGAGAATGTGTCATTGATGTCCTGTGATTTCAACTTGATGTATTTTTCTACGAGCAGCTTGGTTTCTTCGTAAATCGACAAACTGATAGACACTTGCTCAACTGCATCTCCAGTTTCCCTTCTGATGGTGTCCTTTGACCCTGCTCTCTTGGAGGCCAGGGAACCTGAACTGCTATGAGACAGAGGAACACCTACTATAACTTAAGACATGAAGACATTCATGGCAAGCAATTTGTCAGTAGAAAACCAAAGAAAACTTGAGGACTGACGTGCAACATACCCGGGATACTGATGGCAAGGATTGCACAATTTTCACCGGGAGGTTGGGAGACTGACTACCAAAATTGTGCACAAGAAAATCCAGACTGTCGAGAGGCTGGTTCACTGTTGGAATTGCTTAGTTTGCAATCTAGGTTGACCTATTGGGGGCTGATATTGCGCAATGTGCAATTTGAGTCAGCAAGGCATGCAGGCCCAAGGACTGCATTGCATAATTTTATGGGCCAATAGAGCACTACCTCTTAGAAATGTGTAGAGAAAGCTTAGAGGATAGTGTCTGGCAAGTTTTATGTATTTTCTGGGAGGAAGGCAAGGCCTTCCCTCTTAGAAATGCACAATTTTCTCTAGGCAAGGCAAGACCCAGGCCAAGGTTGCCTTGACCCGCCAACAGACGACTAGAAACATATGAAACTTTGAATGCATGGCGAAACTAAGTGTAAGAAAGAGTGAATTATCATGCATAAAAATAGCAAATTCAAGATTCAGAAAATGGGAAAAGATGCATGTGTGTGAAACGGGTTGCTGCAACGATGACTGCCAGTGCAAAAACAATGTCATGCATGCGACAACATCGAGATGCAAATGAAAACTGAAACGGTGCTTGTACATGCTAACATGCATGCAAACGATAATAAACATTCATAGAAATAAAGCATACAACACTCACACAAGCCAAAACACAAAAATTGACAGAAAAGCTGCAAAAGACATGTAAAGCAGACTTACCCAGAGAAATCTACAAAAGACATGTAAAGCAGACTTACCCAGAAAAATCTACAAAAGACATGTAAAGCAAACTTACCCAAAAAAAGCTGAGTTGAATGTGCCAACGACTCCTAGATGTGATGCGAGATGTCAGAGCTCCAAGATTGATGTGAAGAATGAGATTTGCATCATCAAAGAAATAAGTTTGAGGCTCATGATGCACATGCCACAACTCTAGGAAAAATCGACACTTGGAGGGCAGTTTCTAAAACAATATTTGATTGTAACCTCCAGCTACTAAAAATAGATCCCTAAAAATATGGATGCTTTTTGCATGTTTCTTTTTTCTATTTGGGGAAAAGAATCCCATGCATGCAAATCAGGTTTGCTGGGTCTCATAGGGAACCAGTCAATTTGAAGGCACATGCATTGGTCCATGAGCGTGGGATGAAAATTTGTGCAGTTTCTGGGCTGAGTTAGGTTGACTGTCCTTGAGGGATTGCACAATTTTTGGGGTCAGCAAGTGAATGTCTCCCAAAGTTGTGCTGGTAGAGATTGCGTAGATTTCTATGGGAAGCCTGTCTAACTGTTCTATGCAATTTTGGATCCCAACAAACTTCCCAAATGACTTTCTCAATTTATGGAGGGAAGGTTGGTTCGCCTATAAAATTGAACAATTTTATGGGGTGACTGCTTAGCCAGAAAATAATCTAAGTCAGGAATTTTCTTCTGTGGGAGGGAGACAAACAAGTGGACATGTATAGGCTGACAAGCCACTGAAACTCAGTAGAAGCCTGTGTACTTGACAATGCAAGACATGGTCCTAAGGATGGTCGGTACAGAGGCTCCAAAACGAAGCTAAGGAAAAATTTTGGAGAGTGGTTGTAGCCACTACAACACTTGGTGACACACTGGTAGAACTCCAGCTCTTTGAGTGGACCTTATTCATGAAAAGAAAGTCTAACACCTCTGGAAGTATTGTCCAGTTCTCTATTCATCTTGGTTTCCACACTTGCCTGATTCTAAGATGTAGCATCTGCCAATCTCTTGGTTGGTTGACACACATTCCAAGCCAAGACAACACAATTGTTTCGATTAGGGATGAGGGGTATATTGGTGCACATGCCTTATGGTCGTGAGAGTTTTAGTTTCATCTTCGATTGCTCCACTGCTAGCAGGCCTGGACAGTTCCTTGGTGGAGTCACGCAGGAACACAAGCATTGCTTTGCTACCAGCAATCTTGGTCAGTACCCCGACATAGTTACTTGTATCACCTCTCTACGCAGGAAGCCTTTCTCTTCTTTCGCCTTATTCATTTTCATTTTTATTCAAAATTTTTCACATTTTCATTTTTCATAATTGTGCATAACACTTATTCATTTCAGAAGCGGAAGAGGGTTCCCAACTTATTGAGAGAAGAAGAGATTGTTCCTTTAGAGAAGTAGCTTGTATATACTTCTGACGTGCTTGTTAAGGTTTTACCCCTCACCTTACTCTACTTGACTTAGCATACTAGGATTAACCCAAAAACAACTGACTAGAGTAGGTGATACTAGTTAGCACGCAGGAGTTGTGTTTTCACCAAGCTTCACTGAGAACAACACGTACTTTCCATTGTTGTATCATGGAATGAAGACAACTGTTAGAAAATTATCTATTACAGAGAAATGGAACACATAAAATATTGTAGAATTATAAACACAGATATACGTGGTTCACCCAGTTTGGGCTACGTCCACGGAGAAACAGCCAGTCCTTCCTTTTATATTATCCAGCAAACTGAAGAGATACAACCTACAGTAGATCCGTTGTAATTCCCTCTTTGCTATCAATCTCCTCTCTCTTCCTCACTCAAAATACAAATCTACATAGACATAATACAATTTCCTCATATATAGTGAGGGGTTTCCTTCTAGGGAAAAAAACCCTAAATTAAATATAACTCCTACCGTCATATCTCTGCCTAATGAACTACCCAAATTGACTACAAAATTACAACATTTTACAAGGCAATTTTACATCTATTTTTAGCTTTGGGGGCACTACCCCGATCCCCCCGCCAAGGGGGGGCCCCCAAAGGTCACAGTCGCCCCCCTAGACCCCCCCTGCAGCGAATATTTTATAGGTGGCGTTGCCACCCCATTACGAATAGGGGTCCAATGTGGTGATACCTTTGAATACAAAAGATAATCAAGCTCCACACCCAATAATCTCCCACTTGGAGATTGATTATAGCAACTCCACCGCTGCTTCATTTGTTGGACAATAACTCCACTTTGGACCTGGCTATTTCTCATCTTCTTCATCATACTTGAAGACCAATTGAAACTGAGCATATTCTCAGTTTCTCCCTAGTTACAACTTTTGTTAACATATCTACAAGATTCTGGCTAGTGTGTATCCTTTCCAGCTTCAATTGTCCATCTTCCAACGCTAACCGTATGAAATGGTACTTGAGCTGTATATGTTTAGTCTTGGAATGAAATGCAGAGTTATTTTCAAGATGTATGGCACTCTGTCTGTCACTATATAACCTGCCCAACTCGTACTTCTTACCCAATTCATCCATAAACCCTTGTAACAAAATCATTTCTTTACTAGCCTCTATAGCAGCAACATACTCTGCTTCTGTTGTTGAGAGTGCAACAACACTTTACAATTTTGAGACCCAATTGACAGTCGTTCCACCTACAGTAAACACAAACCCTATTGTGATCCTCCTGTTATCTCTATCACCACCATATCTGCATCAACATATCCCTGTAGAGCAATGTTTGAACCACCAAATCATAATGCTTGATTTGTGGTACCTCTCAAATACATGAGAATCCACTTCACTGCCATTCAATGTTCTTTTCCTAGATTTTTCATGTACCTGCTTACAACTCCCACTACATGTGCAATATCAGGCCTTGTGTAGACCATTGCATACATTAAGCTTCCAACTACTAATGCATATGGAACTTTAGGCATATGAGCCATTTATTCTTGAGTCTTGGGACACTCCTCCTTAATTGGCTTTTCATTTTGCGTATTAAACCTTTTCAACAACTTTTCTATGTACTCACTTTGAGACAATGTTAATTTGCGATTCTTCCTGTCTCTAGTTATTCTCATACCAAGGATTTGTTTTGCAACACCCAAATCCTTCATTTCAAATGAGTTCACCAATTTCTTTCGAGCACATTTATTTCCTGCATGTTAGAACCTGCCACAAGCATGTCATCTACATGCAATATCAATATAATATAGCTACCATCATTTTTCCTTTAGAGATAAACACAATGATCAGAGTGACATCTAGTATAACCTCGTTCAAACATAAACCTATCAAATTTTAGATACCTTTGCATTGGACCCTGTTTTAAGCCATACAAGCTCTTCTTCAACCTACACACTACTTTCTCCTTCCCTTTTACCTCGTACACTTGTGGTTGTTGCATATATATCTCTTCCTCCAAATCTCCATGGAGAAAGGTTGTCTTTACATCTAACTTCTCAAGATGAAAATCTTCAACTACTATTAGAATTAAAAAATAGTTCTGATTGAAGTCATTTTAACAACAGGAGAAAATATCTCATCAAAGTCTATACCCTTTTTCTGTGCAAACCATTTCATCACAAGTCTAGCTTTACACATTTTTCTACCTCCATCTTCTTCCTTCAACTTGTAAACTCATTTATTCTGCAATGTTATTTAACATGTAGGCAACCTGACTAAATCCCAAGTCTGGTTATGTGCTAAGGATTCCATCTCTTCTTTCATGGCTTGCTCCTACTTCTTCTTGGTTTCTACCTGTACTACTTATTCATAACATTTTGGCTCACCAGAATCAATCAACAATACATAATATAATGAAGGAGAGTATTGTTCAGGGGGTTTACTTATCCTAGTAGATCTTCTAACACCGCTTTTAGGTTTTTGAAGTGCTTGTGGTTGTTGTTCTGGACGCTGATCATTATGATTTTCAGGCACTGTCACTTTTTCTGTGATCTCGTCAAGCACTATGTATTCTCTGTTTTATTTTTCTTGTTTCTTTTCCTGCAGTTGATCCTTATACAAAACCTTTTCATTTAATATGACATCTCTGCTCCTAATTATTTTGTGTTTTTCATAATCATAAAAGCGATAAACAAAATCATTAACACCATATCCAATAAAGGTACATTTATTTGATTTTGCCTCAAGCTTTGTTGTATTTTCTTTATTAATGTGGACAAAGGCTTCACAACCAAAAGTCTTTAAAAAAGTGTAGTTTACCTTTTTACCTATCCATGCCTCCTCTGGAATAACACCATCCAAGGAACTTGAAGGCCCTCTATTTATTAGATAAACAACAGTGTCTACAACATTTGCCAAAATTTGTAAATGAAATCCTACATGCAATCTCATGCACCTTGCACGCTCCATGATTGTCCTGTTCATCCTTTCTGACACAACATTTTCTTGTGATGTTCCTAGAACTGTCTTCTCTCTATGAATTCGATTCTCTGAAAAATACCTATCAAACTCTTTGCTGCAATATTCACCTCCATTGTCTGATCTGAGACACTTCAACCTTTTTCCTATCACATTTTCAACCAAAGCATTCCATTTCTTGAAACTATCAAATACATTAGATTTATTTCGAATACAATAGATCCAGGTGTTTCTGGTTGCATCATCAATAAAAGTAACATAATAATGAGACCCACCAAGAGATGATACCTGAGCAAGTCCCCATACATTTGTATGCACAAGCTCTAATTTTTCGCTCTTCTTTTCTTTCCCAACTCTGAGGAATTTGACTCTCTTCTATTTTCCATAAACACAATTCTCATAGAATTTTAAATCAACATGCTTCAAACCTGGGAACAAATTTCTTGAGTGAAGAATCTGCATCCCCTTCTCACTCATGTGCCCGATCCTATGATGCCACAATGTTGTATCTTCTCCTATTGAGGTTAAAGCATTAACAGAATTAGAAATACCATTGCATAAATACAATTTACCAACCTTTTCTCCTTTTGATATTACGAGGGATCGTTTAGTGACCTTCCAGGTTTTAACTGTAAAAGTAGTCACACAGCCTTCACCTCCCAGCTGCAATGTTGAAATAAGATCTTTCTTTAGATCTAGAACATTCCTTACCTCCTTCAATAGCCATTGATTTCCATTCTACTATTTTATGAAAATTGTACCCATTCCAATAATTTTACAGGGTTTATCATCACCCAATCGAACCTGTCGAAAATCTCCTTGAACATAATCATGAAAATATTTCCTATCAAGTGTGGCATGGAATGAGGTCCCTGAATCTACCACCCAGGCATCAATAATATTTTCTAAAGAAAGAATCAAAGCATCTTGCAACACATCACCTGTCACACTCGCTTCATGATTGTTTTCTTGTTGCACGTCTCCTTCTTTTCCCTTCCGAGACTTGCAGTATTTCTTTGGGTGTCCTTTCTTCCCACATTTCTAGCACACTATCCCAGATCTAGACTTGGATTTACCTTTCCTTGAATTACTACAATATCAGAGGCCCTTTCCTCTTTCCATTTTTCTTCCCCTAGTCTCTGCAGTCAAAGCATTACCCGATGTCTCACCGGAGCTTTTCTGTCGCATTTCCTCACTAAGGATTGCACTGACAATATCAAAATTTAAAGTACTAGATCCAGAGATAGAGTTACTAATGGCCATAACTAAACCATTCCAACTTTCTGGAAATGAGCACAGAAATAACAGAGCCCTAACTTCATCATCAAAAGTTACCCCTACAAAACTTAACTGACTCGTAACTGTATTAAATTCATTTAAATGATTAGCAACAAATCCACCTTCTGACATCTTCATATTAAATAAACGCTTCATAATAAATACCTTATTTGAGGCCAAGGGTTTTTCATATAGTTTGGCTAATGTTGACATTAAACCCTCTGTTGTCATTTCCTTTGAAATATTAAAGGCTATCGATGCCACTAGGCATAGTCGTATTGTTCCAAGTGCCTTTCTGTCGAGAATATCTCATTCTGTGTCTGTCATGATCATCGACTTCTTTGCCTTTCTGCTCATTGGTTGGTACAAATATCTCTGATACAGATAATCTTCCATTTGCATATTCCATAACTGGTAGTTTTGGCCGTTAAATTTTTCGAGCCTAAACCTACCATCTTCCGCCATTGCTCCCACTCGAACCAAGAACCCTTCTCTCCTACGAGTTTGTCAACTAAATAAACCTTTGGCTCTGATACCAATTGTTAGAAAATTATATATTACAGAGCAATGGAACACATAAAATATTGTAGAAATATAAACACAGAAAACGCATAAAACAAGAGAGATACAGATATACGTGGTTCACCCAGTTTGGGCTACATCCATGGAGAAATAGGTAGTCCTTCCTTTTATATTATCCAGCAAACTAAAGAGACACAACTTACACCAGATCTACTTTAATTCCCTCTTTTCTATAAATCTCCTCTCTCTTCCTCACTTAGAATATAGATCTACATAGATGCAATACAATTCCCTCATATATAGCGAGGGGTTTCCTTCTAGGGAAAAAACCCTAAATTAAACATAACTTCTACTGTCATATCTCCACCTAATGAATGGCCCAAATTAACTATGAAATTACAACATTTTACAAGGAAATTTTACATCTATTTTTAGCTTCGGGTGCGCAACCTCAGATCCCCCCGCCAGGGGGGGCCTTCCAAAGGTTGCATCCACCCCCCCTACAACGAATATTTTATGGGCGGTGTTGCCGCCCCATTATGAACTAGGGTCTAATGCGGCGATACCTTCAGGCTCCACACCCAACAACAACAAGTTCTTCATACAGAGGCAAGATGATAGATAACCAAGTATTGATGACTACACAAGTCCTCTTGTACTTTACCTAGATTGTTTCAAGAGTCACACACAGTTTCATGCAAAACTAACCTAAGGATGTAAACAAGAAAACAAACAACAAAACAAAGAAAAAGTAGAAGTAAATGTGTAAGCAATGTGAGTAGGCAAACAAAAAAGAAACAAGCAAGAAAGCAAACGGACAAAGTAAGAAGAAAGCATGCATGCAAGCAAACAAAGAAAAATCAAACACTACTCCTACTCCTAAGCTAATGGTGCATGGGTTTGCTCACGTGAAATGATACTTCTAATGTAGCCACCAACGCATTGGTCAACCCATGTTGGTGAAGGCATGGTTCACGAACAACACGATTGTGTGAACCATCAAACATGAAAGATATAACAATGAAGACAAACACACTCCAATTTTAAATGAGTCCACAAAACATAAGTGAGTGAAAGTGCATGACATGCAATCTGTGGACTTACCATGGTGCTGTGTGACACTGCGTGTAGATGTTAAGCATACGCATACTCTTGATTGTGACATGCAAGCAAATGAAAGAAACAAAGACAACTTGCGTCGTGCATGTGTGCTTGTTGTGTAAGATTCCTCCAATGCATGAGCAATGGGATCATGTAGTTCAAGTGGAGGAAGAATTATATGTGTGTGAGATTGATATTTAATGCATACAGATGAGTGATGAGGAGCCTTGTCTGTTTCAGCAATTTCCTGATCAGAAGTGAAACCAACCTCAGGACAGCGAGGGCCTAACATAACCATCATCTTGGGCTGAAGTGCCTTGACATTCTGTGGGGTTTAGACTTCATCGACAGATATATCATCATAAATAGGTGGCTTTAAAAAATCAATAGTGATAGAATCATTATCATGATCAAATAGGGGGTAAATAGATCACGACAACTATGATCAACAAAATCAATGATTTCACCAGCATCCTCACAATCTGATGAATCAAACAAAGGGGTAGATGATAAGTGGAAAAGTTCACCCTCTGTGTTTTCGGAAAAGATAGATGAAAAATCAAGTGGATTTTCAAAGAATGATTTGTCCTCTCTGTTGTCGAATGATGGACAGACATTCGATGTGTTCTGTGAATGATCAACAATGGGTGCATCCGTAGATGGAGATACACACACAAAATCAGGGATGGAAAAATCACCAAAGATGTCAGGGAAAAATGGAGGAGGCAGGTATAGAAGCTAATCATCCTTCGCCATGGGTTGATGTTCAAGCTCCCATTCATACTCTTCATGAATGACAACATAGGTTGGTTGTGCGACACCAACTCCGTCAATAGCTTGATCCTCATTCACAATAGGTGTAGAGTCTGGAATGGAAGAACACAAGATAGTGAAATCCAGAGGATCAAAAGAACACAAGATAGAGGTTGAGGTAAGACATGCATGTGACAACCCATGGGATTCGCAACCAAATATGGATGAAAATTGAGAGAAGTGATGTTTGGAGGATGTGACGGTTGAACAGACGTGTGTGCATGTTCTCCCACATCACTTTGTAGTGGTGGAGTTGTTTGATGAGAGGACAGAGGATAATCACTTGTGACAGTGACCATGTCCATTTGTGATTGCGGAGCTCCATCACCGAAGTATGTTGAGAGAGGTTTGAACTTCAACTTATTCTTGGGATTGACAGATTTGGTAAGGCAATATTCAAATCTATCCATGAGATACTATAATTTCATCTGACTTTTCAGAGCTTCAAACTACAATACACGGAAGTGGTCCCAAAAATCCATAGGCGATTCTTGCAGAGTCTTCCATTGTTTTAACAGTTTTTGGCCAAGAGGTTTTGGATCAAAATGATGGAAAGTAGATTCAATGAGATCACGGAACTGATTAAGTGAGTGCACGTTGCTGGGTGGCCGGCTACGACACAATCATTGTGGGAATTCGTGAAGTGTGTGTGCAAGTAGCAGGCTAGCCTCTTCATCAAAGAAGTTATCTGCATCATTGATAAATGCATAGAAATCTTGTAAGTAAGCAGGCCAGGCCACTTCGTCTTCACCATCATATGTGAATTCTAACAAGATATAAAAAAAACTCCTTCATTATGTCGAGAGGTTTGGCATGCGAAAAACATCGTGGAGGGATGAGTTTGATAGTATCCATGATGGATGTGCGAAGATTCAAAATAGGATGAGAGTACATAGCTTGTCATCTGGCTCTCCTTCTAGTGCCAGAAATGCTGACGTTGTTGGACCTTCCAACATGTCAAGGGATCTCCCCGGTAAGAAGTCCCAACTAGACCTTAGACCGTTTGGTATAGGAGTCTGAATAGTGGGTCATATGGCATTGCCTTGACCATGGTTGCATAGAAAGGTAAGTAAGATTTCCTTGTTGGTAGCAAGGGTGTGACATGTGCAGCAAGCCAAGGAAGGTGCATGAACGTCTCTAACAAATGGAAATTGGGGTGAGTGTGCCCCTTGGAAACCTATGGAAACACGCGGCTTGGAAGGCAACACATGAGCAAAGATGCATCACAATATGGAAGGTAGGTGAACCAACCATCTAAAGTGATGGTTAAACCAACAACACATCTCAGTAAGATTCATACATAAATATATTAAAAGAGTCTATACATACATGCGTAAGGAAAAAACTACATATATCATTAGAGTAACCAAGATAACTAAAATACAATAACAACACATGCATGAAATGTGTTGGGTATGTTATATTAAGAAGCGAAAGTTCCAATCATATAGTGAAACCATGACCAACCACTAGTCTCGATAACGAAATGCTATAGTCACTGCTACCTGCTCCTCCAAAGAGATGTACTAGATTTTCATTGTGTAGAAGTCAAGGATTGTTACAATACACTCCAAGCTTTCCCTAAGATACTCCTATCGGAATAATGGCTGCCCCAAAAGCCTCTACAATGAGTTATGAGGTTCTATAAATAGCAAAGGGTGGGGTGACCCTTGAAATTCCCCTTTGTGACTATTCGCCTACCCTCATGACACTTCAACTACTCTATGACTGTTACATTTAATTATCGACACTTGGAATTTCACTTTACAAGATATTACATACAATCTGCACATGTACCCATGTGAAACAAAATAGGCTTGAGCAAGCCATGCAACACATCACTAAGACTCAGACAACTGTGGGAAGACCAATTATTCAACATCCTCACGATGCTTGACAGTGGTGAACTAATGCCAAGCTTGGTAGTCCGTGAGGGTGTCCATGTACTCTGTGGTGACATCTTTTTGGAAATGAACTCTTGTCTCTATTGCATCCAGGTACATTGATTTGGCTCCTCTGTCCAAATCTTCTGATAACATGCGCATCATCATCTTGAGTGTAGCCAAACCAGTGACATATTGATGCATAGTGTTTGCATTTATCACCAAGTCTACGCTGGTGGCTATGTGCATCAACTTGTCAAAGTACATGTCCAACTCCAGTCGGACTTGATTCTTTGTCTTTGCCTCAGTGAGTGTCCCAATGGATGGGATTGCATGCCCACGCACAACAACATCCATGCTTCTAAACACCCTTCATGTGAAGCCTACAACTGGTGATGAGCTGCAGGAGTTCCTCATAATTTCGGATCTGACTCTGGATGCGTGCCTCCAACACTACCGCCTTGGGATCCATAAACTTGGGCAAATGTAACAAGGCTCCCTTGTATCTCATGTTTTCATGCGGTTGACGACAGTGTGAAAATCTGACAGGATGCGTGCTCTCCTATCACAGCATTGCTACCAACTGTTGAGATGGACAACTAACTTATGCACGGTGACAAATCTAGAATACAACGTTCGCATGACTGTCTTGAGAGACGATACCTCATTTGGTATTGCTTGCTTCAACTCTGCTCTGGTGGATGTTGTAACCTGTTCTCCTCCCTGCTTGATTGTTTGTAACTCCTTAGCCATTTTCTTGTTCTATGCTATCAAGAAGCAAACACTCGAACTGGTGTCTTCGACATATGCTCTGGTAGCATTGGCCAATGTTGTTGGATGCTTGTGCACGTCAGATACAATCACTCATTCTTCAAACTGCGCAGGAGATGTGGGGACATCTAGAGTAGTCACTTTGCGCGATTGCACAATGCTATGACTTGTCGAATGATATGTTGTGCATCTCTACTTTCAGATTATCTTCAAGGATCTCATTATATCCTTGATCACTCAGGACATGCTCTACTTCTGGATCTGGTGAAGCTCGTGGGTTGACCTCTTGGTTGTAAGCCATGAGGTCAATATCATGTTCTAACTCAGGCTTCTCCATCTTCGTATCCATCTGCTCAAGTATATGTTCAATCTCTTGAGTGATGTCCTATTCCTATGATTTCTCATCTTGTCTGATTTGTGCCAGCTGTTCGGATGAGTCTACAACCTGTATGGGCATAGTTTCATCAATCTGTGCATGTTACGCCTCTTGCTGTGTCTATCCCTTTTGTGCTTCCTTCTCTTGTCTGCACAACTCTTGTTCTTCCCAGAGTTGTTGCTTCAACTGTTGCAACTCCTTCATTGTTTCTCCATCCTCTATTTCTCTCTCTGCCTTTGTGTGTTCCTCCTGACGTGCTATTGTCTCTTTCCCTCTATCTCCAAAGATGATTTCTCCACAAGTGGGTATGCCTTGAACTTGCAACGTTTTTCTGCCTCTGCATTGTCAACAATATTTCTCTTGCCTTTGTCACGTGCAGGTATGTTACCCGCTACTGCTGTTGATGATGGTGCTCTCCTAGTTGCTGCTTCACTAACCATTCCACAACTATGCTGACTGGTTCATTGAGCCTAGAGAAGTTGTGGAAATATCTCCATGGGTCTTCCTCAGCCCAATGACATGCCCTATGGATCCAAGGAAATTTCAAAGCAATGCAGATCATACAGATTGAAACTTATGGTGCCGAAAGTAAATCTTTTGAAATATTTCATCTTGGCATTAACATGTTTGAGATTTTGTATCTCGTATAACCCAATCCGCAAAGAAAGGGTGGGCCAAGGTGCCTTATTCTTCTTGTGCAGTCTAGCTGACAACCCTATCGAGGTGTCATACGATACTTCTTGCATTACGAAATTTTCCATGGCAAACTTTGGTAAAACATGCGGATGCTTCTCCACGTTGTACATCCGTATGAAGGTGACAAGAGGTGAGGCATACCAATCTTCTATGTCTATCAATGCCTCCATTTCTTCCTACGATGTGCAAGATGGATCCTTCTCAAATATCATCTTGTATACCAGGGTGAAAAAATGGCCTGACAACTATGTGATGACTCTGCGAAAGCTGCATTCAGAAAATAATCTGCAACAAGTGTGTACAAAGGTTTCCGCTGATGTCCATGCCCAACTCAAGCCTGGGAACTATTGATGCGCACAGATTGCATCCAAAATGTATGTGGACATGCATATCTCTGCTTGCTAACCTTTGGGTAGCTATCGGGCTCCTATTACCTGTTCCTTCAGCCTGTGAGCCAACATGTCGAACCAGTTGCATGGTTTTCCTTCACTAGCCAGTTGGTCCAACACGATCACCCAATTCCACAAGAAGGTCTCTGTGATCTCTTGGCCATATAAGAAACATGTGAATATGACCAAGTACTGATATGCCTTTCACAGTATCTTCATCTTGTAAACTTGGTTGGGTGTCATCCTGAATTTGGATGGATCTTTCACCCAGTCTTCAATATTTTCCTAGAGTTTGCACTGTTGCTGGGTGTGTTGAAGGGTATCTCCATTATGATCACCGGTTGTGGAAAGTGGTACATCTAATGATAGTCATTTTCCATGAAGGTAGCAATCTCTATCCCGCTGACAACGATTAACACCATTGTCTCAGGATCAGTGTGCAAGACGATCCAATGTATCATGTCCACGCATGGAAACACGGGATACATGCATGCAATCCACTACAAGTGAGACTTGTGAATATTCGCATAGATCCTGTGGTCTTCTATATCTTCCCCAAATGTGCCTAAGAATGTTTCATTGATGTCCTGCCATTTCAACTTGATGTCTTTATCTACGGGCATCTTGGTGTCTTCGTAAATCGACAAACTCATAGACACTTACAATTGCATCTCTAGTTGTGCTTCCGATGGTGTCATTTGACCCTACTCTCTTGGAGGCCATTGAACCTAAACTAATAAGATATGGACGAACACCTACTATAGCTAGAGACATGGCAACATTCATGGCAAGCAATATGTTAGTTGAAAATGCAAACTTGAGCACTGACATGCAACATACCCGGGAGACTGATGAAAAGGATTGCACAATTTTCAATGAGAGATTAGGAGACTGACTGCTGGAACTTCCCACAAGACAATCCGTACTTTCAGGAGGCTAGTTGGCTACTAGAATTGCATAGTGAAAAATCCAGGTTGACCTACTAGGGGCTGAGATTGCGTAATGCGCTCAGTCAACAAGGCATGCAGGCCAAGGGACTGCATTGCACAATTTTCTGGGCCAACAGAGAACTACCTCTCAGAATTGTGCAAAGAAAGGCTAAAGGATAGTGTCTAGCTAGTTTTTCACATTTTCTGGGAGGAAGGTAGAGCCTTCCCTCTCAGAAATGCACAATTTTCTCTGGGCAAGGCAAGGCCCAGGCCAAGGTTTCCCAGACCCACCAACGAGCAACAAAAAACATATGAAGCTTCGAATGCATGGAAAAACTTAGTGTAAGAAAAAGTGAATGATAATGCATGCAAACAACGAATCCAATATTTAGAAAATGGGAAAACATGCATGTGTGTGAAACGGGTTGTTGTAATGGCGAATGTCGATGAAAAAACAATGTCATGTATATGACAACAACAAGATGCAAATGAAAACTAAAATGGTTCTTGTATAGGCTAACATGCATGAAAATGATAACAAGCGTTCATAGAAATCAAGAAGACAACACTCACACAATATAGAACACAAAAAGCGACAAAAAATATAGAAAAGACATGTAAAGCGGACTTTCCTCGAAAAAGATGATTTGAATGTGTCAATGACTCCTAGATGTGATGTGGATGTCAGATGTCCAAGATCGATGTGAAGAATGAGCTCTGCAGCATTGAATAAATAAGTTTGAGGCTCAAGATACACATGCCACAAATCTAGGAAAAATCGACACTTGGAGGGGAGTTTCTAAAATGACCTTTGCATGTAACCTCTAGCTACTAAAAATAGACCCCTAAAATATAGGGATGATTTTTGTATGTTTCTTTTCTGTATTTCAGGAAAAGCAACCCATCCATGCAAATTAGGTTTGCTGGGTCCTGGAGGGAACCGGTCAACTTGAAGGCACATGCATCGGTCCACGAGCTTGGCATGAAAAATTGCGCAGCTTCTAGGTTGAGTTGGGCTAACTATCCTTGAGGGATTGCACAATTTCTAGGGTCAGTAGGTGGCTATCTCCTAGAATTGCGCAATTTCTGGGTTGAGGCCCAGTGCCGAGCCAAATTGCACAATTTTCTGTGGGAAGCATGTCTGACAATTCTGCACAATTTTGGAGCCCAACAGGTTGCCCAGTAGATTTGCGCAATTTCTAGAGGGAAGGCTAGTTACCCTCCAGAATTATGCAATTTTGTAGTGGAGCTGCTCAGCCAACAAATAATCTAAGTCCAGAATGTTGGTTTGTGGGAGGGAGGCAAACAAGCTGACATGTATAGGCCAACAGGCCACTAAAACTCAAGTGAAGCTTATGTACTTGATAGTGCAAGACATGCTGCTAAGGATGGATGGTAGGGAGGCTCCAAAATGAAGCTAAGGAAAAATTTTGGAGAGTGGTTGTAGCCGCTACAACAAAAGGTTGTGAGGAAAATTTTAGTATTACATGAGTTTCCACCACTGAATAATTGAAAAGGGACTAGCATCCATAATTGTTCCTTCTGCAACATATTTTGATCCTTTGATATGCATTGAGTGAGAGTGGACAAATTATGCTAGATCATGTTTGTCATGCTCACTTTCAGGGATGAACGGTATTTAAGGCTAGTTTTTGAATGCTTTTTTGAAAGGAGCATTGATAGGCTAGAAGGTTTATGCATGCTCATATTTTAGTATGAAGTGACTGTTCATTGTGTAAGTGCTTTTGATCTCGTGTTGAAGAGCTTGTGAATTAGGATCTTATGTTTTCATGAATTGGGATATTAAGTGTAAGTATGTGCAACTTTTATATTATAGTATGTAGGGAGGGCACAACTAATGAAGTTTCACTTACAACTAGAACTCTGCCAATAAACTTGTTGTTTGTTGACATAAAATTAAGAAGTTGTTTTTTAAGCCCATCAATGCTCCTTTCAAAAAAGCATTCAAAAACTAGCCTTAAATCCTAATTAATTGGGAAGAGGAAGAATGTTGCTTAGTCTCCTGAATAAGTTGTGTGCCTTGTACAAAAAGAGAACTAGACACAAGAATATTCTAGAGGAAGGGGTGGCAGAAGAGGATGTGGAAGGAATAATAACAAATTCAGGGGGTAAACATCATCAAGGAATAAATTTTGATCTCCATTGTATTAATTGCAATAGTGATGGACATGATGCATTGACATTGAAACTCTCTCGAGACATAATCCAATAAAAATTAAATGAAAAGAAAGGTAAAACACCATATCCAAGGAAAGGTAAAGCACCTTAATCTCCTCATTACATTGTGGAACATTGCAATATTGGAGTAACTGAAGATTTGTTTCATACTTCATTTTCTTCTTGGAAAGATGCATGGCTACTTGATATAGGTGTAACATGCCACATGACCTTCCAGAAATATTATTTTGAGGACTTTAGTGACAAAGTGGATGGAGTAGTATACTTCGCAGACAAGTCAAGACTGAAGCCATCCAGACTTGGCACCATCAGGCTCAAATTGCTTGGACTTCCCAACTTTGTTCTACATGATGTTCTCTACTTCCCAGATCTGTGGAGAAACTTGTTTCCCCTTATTCACATTCACCAACAAGGACACTCCATTCACATGTTTGATAGCAAAGTTGAGGTGAGAAAAGCATCAAACAACACAATTGTCATGACTGGAATAGAGGAACAAAGAATCTTGAAGCTACAGGGAATGTCTACTCATGCACATAATTTTGCATACAATTCTCAAGGTAACTAAGGCACATTTCCATCTAGTCTTTTATGGCATCCAAGATGGACATCTGAATTATGAAAATCTTCATTTACTAAAAATAAATGGTGTTTCTGGTTTTCCAACTATTCCAAGGAAACTAAAGCAATGTGATGCTTGTATATTAGGGAAACATAGCAAACAACCATTTCATGATTTCGTTTCCAGAGCACATAGAAATATTGCATTGGCTCATTTTGATTTGTGTGGCCCTTTGCATGTTCCTTCTACAAATGGAAATAGATATGTGATGACTTTTATTGATGACTACACCAGGATGTGTTGGGTGTATTTATTAAAAATATTCTTTTGAAACTTTCAAAAACTTTCATGCATGGGTTGAAGATGATGCATAATCTCAGATTGGCTCTATTCGTACTAATAATGGAAAATAATATACTTCAAATGAACTTGAAAACTATCTTTGCCAACATTGGATTCAACATCTAATAATTGTGCCATACAATCCTCAATAAAATGGTATATCTGAAAGAATGAATAGGAAAATCTTAAATATGGTTCATTCATTGATGTTTTTAAAAATTAAAGTTGGTGTTTTGATTTGATGTAATTCTATGTGCAGTATATATTAAAAACATATGTCCATCTCATGCTCTTAGAAATAAGACTCCTTATGAAATGTTTTATGGCCACATTCTTTCGGTAAGGCATCTCAAGATCTTTGGTTCCACCCGCTATGCCTTGATTCTAAAGGAAAAAACAAAAAGGAAAAAGGAAAAATTGTTGAAAGGAGTCAAAAGTGTATCTTCTTGGGGACACGAATACCTCCAAATCATATCATCTCTACGATGTGGTAAATAAGAAGTTTATACTCTCTAGAGATGTGATTTTTCTTGAATATTCCAAGATTAACAATGCTATTGAGTGACAACATGATTATTTGGACATATTTAGTGATGCAAAAACATTTTAGGAATTTGATATTGAGATTCCAAATCTTGAAGGGGAGATCCCTATTCTGGATCAATATGTTGAATCTCCTTTGAAGTACTCTCCCCCTCATGAAGTTCCAAGAACTTCTTCAGATCAAGAAGATACTTTGATTGTTGTGATTGAGAAGGATTGGAAGGCTAAATTTTGACACAACCCCATCTCATTCAATAGAGTAGCCTAGAACATCTCAAAAAGGTCCTCCAAAATGGGTCACTGAAACACTTGAAAGTGTTCATCATGGTGGGGTTGGGAAGAAAAGAACTAGAAGTTCCAATAGAAAAATTTAGGTGATGTAGATGATTCTGATTCAGTTGTTCATATGGATGTTTCTTATGATTGTAAATTAAATTTGTCTATTAATTTTGAACCAACTTCCTTTCAAGAAGTCATTTCTCATGATGAATGGAAAGAAACAATTCAGAAAATGTATGATGCTCTCATATAGAATGGAACTTGGAAGCTATTAGATCCTTCATTTGGAACCGAACTGATTGGCTACAAGTGGGTCTTCAAGAAGAAGTATAAATCAGATGGTTCACTTAACAACAAAAAGAAAGGTTCATGGAAAAATGATTTTCATAGAAAGAAGGGGTTGATAATGAGGAGACTTTTCCCTTAGTGTTATTAGGACCGGACCAAACCAGTTTGAATTGGTCAGTTCAGATTGGTGGACTGAATATTTTTTGGTGGTTTGAAACCGAAATAGCTTATTCTTATACGAAACCGGCCAATTCGGTACCAAACCGGCCTTTTTCTATTAAACTGGTTGATTTTGTACATTTCTACCAAGGACCCTCTAAACACTTTTTTTTTTTGAAAAAACTAATGATCTATGACAGTGAAAGCCTAGTATTTGACCATATTACCTTATTAATGCTATGAAATTCTTAAAGTAAACATGATATTCTCCTTTATATTTCATTTTAATTCTTTTGATTAAATTTTTAACATTACCATGAAATGCTTCAAGATGTTTGAGACTAGTTCTGACCTCATTGGATTTCATATGGAGAAAGTAGAATTTTAGATCACACTGAAAAGCCAATAGACTTAACAGTTTTCCATGGTTTTAGGATTCTAGGATTGCAACTCTACACTGGATTTTTTTTATGTATAAGGGTATGGAACTAGTATTTAATCAAGACAACCAATCCCTCTATGTACCTTGATGTTAGTGGCATTGGTTTTCAAACTCCTCTATCATGAGCCTATTAAAAAAAGTAGTCATCACTCAAACAAAATCTTGACTTGACATGTTACAGATTTTCTATTTTATTTTAATGCTTAGAGGGTGATATTGATGACAAACGTCCCAATATATTCACTAATTTGGATGATATATAGGTATTTTTTGTATTTTGGATGCTAGAGGCCTTATGGAGCTTATTGTATGATGTATTTTGGTTTAGAGATGGATTACAATCGACGCTATTTTGGTTATTTTCACCCTTACATGTTATATAAATGAGAAATTTTGATTATTTGTGTATAAAGTCTTTGGGTTCATATGGATTCGCATGAATATATATGTTTTTATTGAAAATTTTAATATTTTATGTGCTTTTGGTTGACCAGTATTTTGGTCTAATTTTTTTACTAGTTCTAACTGGTTCCGGGGCCAAGGGGTCTACCAGTTCATTGACCGGTCTAGCTCTGACAACATTGTTTTTCCCCCATAGAGATATGGGCCACCATCTAGACATTCTTTGCCTTGACAACGTAGAATTGATGGAAATTCCATCAATTGGATGTAAAACTGCTTCTTGAATGGAGACTCAAAAGAAAATGATTATGTCTCAACCAAAGGGTTTTGTTGCGAAGGGACAAGAACGTAAAGTATGTAAACTCCTCAAATCCTTATATGGCCTAAACAAACGCCATAATCTTGGTGTGAAAATTTGATTGAGAATCTTCTGAAATTAAATTTCAAACACTTTAATCTTGATGATGCAACTTTATTTGTCAAGAAAGTTGGAAAAAATGTTGTCCATCTTGTGGTATATGTAGATGATTTGCTGATGACAAGGAATAATGAAAATTATTTTGATCCATAAAGAAATAATTGAAGTATTTGAGATGAAAGATTTGGGATATCTTCACTACTATTTGGCATTGAAGTAACCCAACATCCAAATAAATATTCCTCTCTCAAAAGTACACTAGAGAATTAGTGAACAAGTTTGGCATGGCTGAATGCAATCATTTGTCCACTCCAATGGAACAAATTTAAAGCTCACATCTAAAAAAGGAAATTAATTTGAAGATGAAACTAAGTATAGACAACTTGTGGGAAGTCATATATACTTCACCACTACCAGACCGGATATTTCATTTGTTGTTGGAGTCATTTCCAAGTTTATGCCAAAGCCTTGTGAGGGACATTGATTTGCTGCAAAAAGAGTTCTAAAGTACTCGAAAGGAACTCGAGACTTTGGAATCAAATATACATAGGTGGATGAATTCAACTTTAGGCTATTATATGAGGCTCAGATCATGAGCTATCTCACAAATGTCACATAAACAACCATTTCCAGCAGAGTCCACAACAGGGGCAGAATACGTGACATTTGCAGAAGCAACCAAGAGAATTGTGTGGCTTAGGAAAATTCTTGAATATTTGTAGGAGAAACAAGTGAACTCTATTCCTCTTCTGATTGACAACACTTATACAATTAAATTGGCCAAGGATACAAAATTACATGATCAAACCAAACATACCAAGGGCTAGCATGTGATATCTCTTTCATCTCTTTCATGGATGAAAGAATAATATTAAGTAGTGAAAGGACTATGCAAAGAATTTTGGATTAGGAGGATGCTTTTAGACATGAATATTTAGAAGATAGGGCCAACATCCCTATTGTATGACAATGAGGGGTACTCAAACTAGTTAAGAATCCAATTTTCCACAAGTGTACCAAGCATGTTTCGATACATTGTCACTTCATCACATAACTTGTAGAGGATGAATCTATTGCACTATGGTATTTTCTCCTACATATATTTTTACCAAGTCTTTAGCTCTTAAAAAATACGTAAAATTTTGAGATAAACTTTATGTGATTAGATCGACGATTAATGAAGGGCATTAGGCTAATAGTAGATTAATAATGATCTCCTTTAGATTTGTAAGGGGCTTTCATGTTAAATGAAACTAGACGGTCGAAGCTTTTTTTTAAACATGTTGGCCCAATAGCCTTTGATGAATTGGTGTTTATTTACTAGTAGCCAATTGGAATTTGGATAAGTGTGTGGGTAAATTGAAGCGCACATGCCTTTTGTAGGCAAACTTTAGGACAACATGAGATGATTTCATGAGATTTTTGATAGATGTTTGGCCTTGCCTCAATTTGTCGAAGGCATTGTTGACTCAACTAATGATGCATGGTGTGCAGATGGATGATGAACTAGATGGATCAAATTTGTCTATTGCCTTAGGTGAATCTTGACAACAACTTGGGAACACTCGCCCAATGTATTGGACAGGGTGCATTGTATTAGACAGGTCACAATGTAGTGATAGACTTTTGGATGTATTCCTATTATGACTTACTTGAAATTTTCTTCAAGTTGTTGAGTTGGAGCAAGTCAAAGTATGTATTAAAGGAAGTTGTCTACGTGAAAATGTGGGAGGACCACCCAATTGGCTAGAGAGGAATCAAGTTAGCCATGTTTTGATAAAATGCAAGAATCAACCTATCTACAGTAAAACAAATGAATAGCTATATTTGGTATAAAAACCCACTAGAGAGTTCATTAGGAATATAGTTTGAGGTCGATAACATACTTTGTTCATGCATTGGATAATTTTAGGGTGTGGCAATTTGTTCATGAAATGGATGAAGTGGTTGAATCTAAGATGGTTTTTTAGATGCAATAGTTCCAAACAACTAACTTAGAAGATGGATTGGATTTTTTAGTGTAACTTCAAGGCTTGTTGAAGTATATTGCTTTCATGGAAGATAGTTGGCTATGGGAAATATTTTTGTAGCGAACCATTTTGTGGAAGGAATTGGCTATGTGTAACATTCCCCAACCATCCATCTAGGGTGATGCCACCTACATAGATCCCTTTACCATAGAATCATAACATGTATAACATAACGAAAATGGCATAATAACATGCATGAGAGTCATAAACCATAAGCAACATAAATTAGGTTTGACCACTAATCTAATAAAATTCACCGACTAGCTGCAGACCCTAGACATTCCAACTAGCCATAGGTTGCACCGCTCATAACCTCTCAGCAACGTGCTATTACTGAGTTGTGGTTATGATTCTATAAGCAATAAGGTTTTACCCAAAAAATTCCAAGGTACCAAATCCCAAAAACCTCTAACCAATAGTCTCACATCCCCCATTATCTCACACAACCCAAGGTAGTACACCCTTTATAGTTGCATTCCATTGGGTTGTACCACTACCTTTCCAGGGTTCTAACTCAATTCCATTAGGGATGTATCAAAGCCTTGTCACTTACATGAGTTCCAACTACCCTCATGGTTCCCTAGGTACCCTCTATGCCCTCACATAGGAACACATGTCCCTATACTTCTCACTATAGGGTTCTAGTCTTCCCTAAGATAACTCAAGGAGAAGTGCACTCATACTTGGGCCCACCTAGGATCCTTGAAATATGTTAGCTAGATACTTTGGCTGTCTCAAAGCCTTGTGGCTTACATGAGTTCCAAATACCCTCATGGTTCCCTAGGTACCCTCTTTTCCCTCACATAGGAACACATGTCCCTACACTTCTCCCTCTAGGGTTCTAGTCTTCCCTAAGGTAACTCAAGGAGAAGTGCACTCATACTTGGACCCACCTAGGATCCTTGAAATATGTTAGCTAGATACTTTGGCTCTCCTGAAACAATACATAGTAGTCATGTTGGTATACATTCACTAGTGAATGGCAGAAATCACCTTTTTATAGGCATGGTTCCCTTTAATTTATATTTTAATATCAAGTCATTTTACCTTTATACCACTAGCTAGGAATAAAATATTTTTTTCTTGGCTTAGCCCCCTTATTAAGCTCCCTAGCCTCCCTCACCTTTATTTTTGTGGAGTCTTAGCCCCCCATACTTTTTTTGTTCTTTGGTCTGCAGTTGTGGTGTTATTTTATTAATCTCAATGTGTTTACATATATCTACTAGGCGCACTGGAGTTTTAACACATACCCTCTAACTTGACCACAAGGGCACACTAGCGTTAAAATATTTAGATACACTGGCCCACTAGCCTAACATATCTATTGTATACACAAACATACACATGGAGGCATCAATAGAACTTGTCTCACCAACCTATTTAGCATGCACTTACTCACTGGCCCAAGTATCATATGTACACATACATTAATATTGGGGGTTCTAGTTAGAGGTATTACATTCCCCTCTCCCTTATTTATGTATTGTCTTCAATGCATTCAGATACATGTACAAACAAAATTTATCAATAGTTTTGGGTACTACTATTTCCTGGCATCCTTAGGCTCCTACTGTCAGTTTTGGGATTGTAACAAGATCATTGAACTTATGCTAGACTCATGCTTGTGTTATGGAGCATCTCGATCCTCCTGTCCACTATGCCTCACTTTTCTAGACATTCCAATCCTGCATGATCATCATCATACCTTTCGTCATATCTCCATTCAAGATGTCTTGATCTATGTCATTATCGCTGAAGCTACCATCCAAATTGAAATTTTCAACTGTGTTGTTTCCTTGTTGAGAGTATTTGTCCTCTTTGGATATATATACAGTAGCCCTGGATTTCATGTGCCCCCTTTTTATACATGCATTGTTGCCATTATTCATTATCTTGTGAACTTCTAAGAATCTGATGTATATTTTCCATTGTAATGGAGAAAGTTTCACAAATATTATACATACAATGTCTAGAAGAAGCTCATCCTTCATCAAATTCATGCACATACATGGTATAAGATCGTTTAACTATTCATGTGTGATCTATGATTCATTATTTTCACATCATATGTAGTTTTTTTTTCCCCTGGGAAAAAATCGTAATTTCCATTAAGTTAAGAAATTACATTTTGCAGATGCCGAAGCATATTCGTATGCAGGCAGCCATTGCCTGTCAAGTTTATAATAAACAGTAAGGAGTATGACCAAAATATCTCCACGCAGGGAGCATTTCAAAATTTCCTAATAGTGTTCAAAAATTGTGACTGTGCTCTTCGAAGAGAGCATTATATCTGTTGAATATAAACAAAAATTTGTGTTGTACTCATAACTAAACAGTGTCTATATGCATGCTATGTACAATAACTAACAAGACTATAAATGTATGGGCACTATAGCCCCTCGTCCATCTGTTTGTCAAAAGGTCGGTGATAGTACTGGTAGAAGGTGTCATCGACTTCCTCTTGGATTGATCAATCATCACCTACTCTGTGCGCAGCCTCTTTGGAGAGTTGATTAGCGACGGTGTTTTGCTCCCTGTAAATGTGATGGCAGACAAAAGATTCAAAGGTAGTAGTCAATCTCTTAGCTTCATCAAGTATGTGTCTCAAAGTATAAGCATGACAATGAGATGCATTATTCAACCAATTGCAAACTATTTTAGAGTCTCCAAATAACTGTAGGTGCCTGCACTGTTTATGGATAGCAAAATGGATGATGTGTTTGGCTGTGCAGAGTTCGGAAAAATTGTTAGTGCCTCTACCAAGATTGATTTGTAGCTTATAACAGTGCCTTTCGTTGAGGTATAGGATAGCTCCACCCCCGCATCCTTCTTCTTGGGCTGAGACATCGAAGGAAGCCCAAGGTATTATTTTATCGATGGGCACAAGACTGAGGTTCCAAGGTGGGGCGGGGTGGGTCTCTTCAGGTATCATATTATAATCGGCAACCGTATGGAGAATAATAGAAGGCCAGTGAGGAACCTTAAGATTGAAGATTGCCTGGTTGCGAGCAATCCATATTTCCCAGCAAACTAGCAGAGGCAGGTTAATGGCTTTCCCAGAATGCTCACGGCACCAGTTACCCCAAGCATCATGTAGGTTATTCCCATGCCAATCATTCATTTGTGGGATGTGAGAAGACAGAGATTGCCAGAGTTGTAGAGCAGTGCTGCAGGTTAGAAACAAATGATCAGTGCATTCTTCTGTGTTATGGCAGAGGTGGCATCGGAAAGGTCCATAGAAGGACCTCTTCATGAGATTGTTGCCAGTGGGGATTTTGTCAAATAATATGTTCCACATCAGTAATCTCATTCGGGGGGCTGCCTTGAGCTTCCAAATCACTTTCCAAGTGGGTTGTAAGACTGGGGGCTTATATGGTTCCATGAGTCTTAGATATCCAAGCTTTGGAGTGTAAACACCATGCTTCGAAAAAGCCCAGATGATCTCATCAGGTCCTTCAGTAAGTCTAATTTGTGCTTGTGTGAGAGCAACAGTATAATCCTTCCATTCGTTAGTCCATTGTTGAGGCAATTCCAATGCTCGAGCTGTTAACCAAGCTTGATGGAGGAAAGAGGAGTTTGCTTGGTCACCGATATGTTTGATATGTGTAACGCCTCTGTCATGGAGGTGTCTGATAAGATCAACATGGAGTCTGTGTGTTTTCCCACATCCAACCCACGGGTCCACTCCAATTCGCACAGCATTCCCTTCCTTAATACGCCAAGTGATTCCTTCCCGGAGCAGAGGTATAGTGTCAATGACCACTTTCCAGATGTTGGATGCTTGATGGTTATTACCCTGTCTCGTACATATCCAGTCTAATACAGTCTGAGGCTTAATATATTTTGCATATGCAACTCGAGACCATAGACTATCTGTGGTAAGCAGTCTCCACCCAAGCTTGGCAGCCAATGCCTTTGAGAATAATGCCAGCCTCTTAATGCCCCATCCACCCCATCTTTTAGATAGAGTGATGGTGTCCCATTTAACCCATGCAAAAGGTCATCCTGTCTGTTGACCTTTCCAGAGAACATCATATGTAGTTGAATTAGCGTGCTGCCTATTTTCTATTGAATTTTGAAAAATGGTTTCAGAACTCTAGTTATTTTCTCAGAAATCCTTCTCTTACAAAGTTTACCATACAATAACATTCCATGAAATTATTTTTTGAAGGAAAACCTATCAATGCAATTTCATGTTGGTTCTTCACTTGTTTTAATGCTTGTGTTATCTCAACGTTTATGTGCCTTTTCCTCTTAATCATGTGTGCCTCATCACAAATGCATAAATGAGGACCACTTTGCAAAGCCTCATCATCTTTTACATCCTAGCCTTACACATATTTTCCTCAAGGTAAGTTTTGAAATGTGACATAGCTATCCATAGAAATCCACCTTTTGTTCCTCCATTTTGTTAATAACCTTTCTCTCTCTATTTCTCCTTGTAAAATCCTCAAGCATGAAATCTGATAAAGGGTATAAATCAAAAGGCTACCACTTGGAAAATTCTTGTCTCAAATTATGAAGTACATTCAGTGGTTTAATAAGAAGGTCAATATGCAACCTAAGATTTACGAACTACATAATAGTGTATATAAAATTTATAACTTTCAACGCCTTCCCAAGTACCATACCATGGCCAATATGTAATCTAGAACTTTGTCTATAGATCTGATCTTGTTTACTGAATGGATACAACTCTCTCACATGAATCATATGCCAACAAATTAGTGAGGTTTTAAAATGCATGAGATTGATGGAGATACTCTAACTTTTGCTTCGTTTTTTTCTTTGGCAACATTAATAATAAAGCCCATATTAAATCCCATTTTATCAACATAATTTAGAGAAGATGCTCATGGTTGAGAGTTGAATGTTTTCATGAGCCCAAAACCATACATGTCATCTAGTGAGATCATAGCTTTGTAAATATTCACTTTCTTTTCAAATAATGTCCTTGAAATGGATGTTGGGTTTATTTATATGTTAGGATTTAGGAATAACATATTCTGAAAGATTTAGTTTTGAAAAATGTCCAAATCAACCCTTGAAGCTGCAACTTTGCATTTCCTATCACATGATCAAACCAAACTGAACATGATCACAACCCATTGTGTGCTCAAAACATGGTCAATAAAACCATCTAAAACTGTAGTGCACTTGGACAGTAAAATGATGCTTATCACCACCGTATTGACCTGTTTCTTTCCACTACGATTGGTCAATGGGTTATCTTTATTATGATCAAGGCTCTTCATATTAAATAAAAAATATTTAGATTTACTAAATATTGTCTCTTGACTTGGAAACCAATTGTCACAAGAAAACACATGCATTTCAATTTTATTAAGGTATTCATAATTTCAAGGAGTTGGATAATTCTCAGTCTAAGCCCTTGGTTGCATGTTTGGGCTAGGAAATGCAAGGATATCCCCTTGTTCTTGCCTTGAGCCCAAGTCTAAGCTTGGCTAATTGAGAATCTCCCTCACGTAGTGATGAGCCCCAAAATTGGTAACTTATTGGGCTCATTTGGCCTAATTATCCTTGTTCATTCCTTGTTCAATCCTTCATTTTCCATAGCTTATGCTTTATGTCATTTGTACGAATAAGGGTAGTCATTCTTCCTAGGTGGCTAACACGTGCTTATTTCAGGTTTTTTGACACATGTTGGAGCAAAACCGAGCAATCATGGGCTAAAAGACAACCAAGCCTGAGGTGAGGATTCATAGGGGGGTTTTCTATGGCATTAAATAACCATTCCTCAGGATCTTCACCCCCAATTCCGAGCTCCAAAGACCACCAAAACTGAATCTAGAAGGTAGCTAAGCAGATTTTAGAAGGGACTGTCTAACTCACAGTTTGGACAGCCGAGTTCCACAGATTGAGGAGGCCAGCTAGGTCCCTCGTGACGTATAAATGTTGAGGCCTCAGCCTTCGTAAGGGACTTTTGAAACCATTTCATATTTTGCACCTCAGTGCTGCTAGCTTTACTTTGTTCTTTTGTAGCCATTTTTGGCATCACTCTTAAGATTATTTTTTTATAATGAGAAGGAGTTCGATTTTATATCAAATCTAAGTTTTCCATAGGAGCCATAGCTCTCAGGGTTGGGCCCAACCTGAGAGCCTAGGGCTTCCTTTCTGTACTGTTACTTTTCCTTTATGCATCATTGTTTCCCTTTATGCATTTGAACGTATTTCTGTTAGGTAGATTTAGTTATGTTTCTTGGATAGATCATTGGTTATGAATAGCATTGTTTTAGGTGTTTTGGTAGGATAATAACAGAAAAAGCTTCAAAGAAAAGGGACAACCACACTCTCGGTTTCACCTCATCCTTATTGGATCAGGGGATGGAATTGAAGAAACAGTGCTGCCCCAACGAAAACACTAGTTTGCTTGACCATGCAATCCTTAGTGTACTGTTTTCCTTTACAGAAGTTAGTTATGGGTTTAGAGCTCTGAAATGTTTCTCTGCATAGTTGATGTACATGGTTTTCTTTCCAATAAAGCTATTGTTCATTCATGCTTTTGACAAGTAGACTAGATTTGCTAGGACTTTGATCATTTACAAGACTTTGTTGGTTCGGTTGAAGTACACCGTGCAAGGCATCTCCACCACTCTTTCATCCACCTAAAACGTCATCTGAGTCACCTGTTCCATCTCCTAGCTGGGTTCCTCGTCTCCCATCTGTCCCTTTTTTCCATGTAACCCTACCTTCTTGCTCAATCATTGCCTTAGCCTTCTTCAAGCCAAGTCAGCCTTCTACACCTTCTCATCACTCCATCCACTAGTTCCTAGGCCACTTTAGACCCCTATCCTACCTCCATATCCATTCATGCATCTTCCCTCACTCACCCATCCTCTAAAAACCAATTTTCAAACATCCTGTAGAAATTTTTGAACATCCTGTAGAAATTCCTGAACATCCTGTAGAACCCCTGCATACTTCCTGTAGAAGCTCGCAAATGAGGTTTCTTGATAGCCAAACTTTGTGAAACTCTCTAGAAGGGTGTTACGGACTCCTTAAACCCTCTCTGAACCTTCCCAACCTTTTCCAAGCATTTCTCCTCCTTGATCCACCCCTGCACAGTAAAGCATAGTGAAAGCATATGCATGATGAAATTGACAACTTAATCCAAAAATACGAAAAGATGTTTTCTTAGGACAAAGGTAGTCTAGGCACATGTGTTTTACCTTCATAGAAGTAATGGCATCTCTTTGAGTAGTTTGCATTCTCATCTTTGCATCAGTAGGACTAGCTGGTAGAATTATGGTTTGCTAGGGTTTGCGCTTTCCTGCAGTTTCTCAATCTCTTTTCACAAATAGATTAACTCCCTTTGAGTTAGCTTTCATCCATCAATTAAAAAGCTTCTTCTAAGAACTCATAGAAGTTGGCTTAAGCCCCTAGCGTACTTGTGCCAGCTGACCAAGTGACAGCTGCGGCAAGAGCTAGTACTTGTGCATACAGCACCGTCACTTCCAAGTTTGTTACGAACGACCGGGTTGATAAAAGTAAAGAAGGGAGTCCCTGGAGTTGCAACATTATTGCTGCAATACTAGAGCCCACCATCTTTTGGGCGCCGTTGCCAGGGAAGCGTCAAAGTATTGGTGATTGTTGCTTTTCTTCTATTTGATGAGCCCCAATTTTGGTACAATTCGAGCTCATTTTGGCCTACTTTACTTGCTCAGACCATTCATCTTTATTTGCTTATGCATGCATTTCTTAGTTATTTCGTGTTGTTTGTAGGAGGAAGGTTAGACACTTTATCCACGTGACTAATGCATTGTGATTCTAGGTTTTTGCATGGAAAAAGGGGAACAAAAGACAACGTAAAAGGAGTAAGGAGACATAAGGTGGCACTGCTGATTTTGTGGAAGGATGTCCACAGTATTGGGACAGTCCTCGTGATTCCCACCGAGAACTCCGAGCTCCAATCGATCTCCCCTCCGAGCCTCAGAAGTAGCCAGCCGTCCTACAGGAACAGCAGTCATCAACTGTTGACTGCCTCTCAAAGCCACAGTTACACTTCAGTTGGACAGCCGAGCTCCTAGAATCAAGGCTACTTGGCGGATCATCACTTTTTTGTATAAATATGGAGGCCGTAGCCTTAGATAGGTTGTTGAATCTCTTGGGGTTATCATATCATTTTGGAATCAGTCCAGTTTTGTTTCCTTTTTCTGTAAGCTAGTTTGGCATGACGTTAAAGTATTAATAAAGAAGACAGTTTGAGAGCGATTCCTGAGTTTTACTAGGAGACTATAGCTCTCAGGTTAGGGCCCAACCTGAGAGCCATAGATCCCCTCTGTTGTAGTATTGTTCTATTTGTTTTTCCAGCACTTTGAGTTTCATTTGCACATGCAATTTGAATGGTAGTCTTGTAATTTGATTCTCATATGAGTTAGATAGATTTTGTTTATGGTACAGTTACTTTCACTTGTTTAGCGTAGCACATGATATATGACATCCATTGGAGCTCCATTAAAATCGTTTGTTAAGGCTCACTGCCATCTTGTTTGAAGGTTGGGATGTCGTCCATAACAGACCACCAAAAACACGCATGAGTTGGTTTACACAGTTATGATTTGGAATTAGATGCTTCCTTGTCATTTATACGAACCACACATTTCTTCATCACAGTCCCATACGTATTTCTCTTTGCGTTTTGGATCACTGTTTAATAAAATCACGATATACTTAGTATAGGTTGATGCTTTCTTGGCTTGATCAACAGTTTCGGTCATTTGTTTCATTTACACTCTCCCCCATCTCGTTCATTGCCATCTTCTCTGTTTTAACCTTGCATGCAACCACGTTTCTTTGCCTTACACCACGTTCTGCCCATTCCTAAACATCTCCTAATCCTCACTTAGCCTCATCCCTTGACCTTTCACGTCCATCACTCCAACACACTCCCTCCACCTGTTTTCCATCTCACCCTTCCATTCCTGAGTCGTCACCAGCCTGTTCCCTATCTCTCACATCCCTTCCTACCCGTCCATCACCTCTTCCTCACCGCAATCCTCCACGGTAGACTATCTTGTAGCAATTCAGAGACATCCTGTAGCAATTCAGAGACATCCTGTAGAAAACCCTGAGTTTCCTGTAGAATCCCCTGCAGACATCCTGTAGGAGGTCTTTCACACGGTTGCTGAGCTTCTGCACGTGGGAAGCCTCTGTGGATGGATGCCAAGGGTCCATAGGGACCTCACTTAGCCTCCCCAACCTGTCCCACGCTTTCCTTCCTTCTCCATCCAATCTGCACAATCAAACCCTAATAAGTAAGCAAAACGCAATCACTCCACCTACTTAATGAAAAAGTATAAAAACATGTCCTTTGTAATGTCAGTAGTTTAGACTCATGCATTTCCACTGGTTAGATGTAGTAGCAGCATTGGTAGAAGTATTACTCGTCCTCATTGCATTATAGAAATTAGATTAGTCAAATTAGGGTTTCCTAGGGTTACATGCTTTGATTTACTTTTAGTTCATTTTTGTCACTTAGCTTAGTCTCCTTTGAGCTAGCTTTCATCCATCATTGATAAAGCTTCTTCTGTGAGCTTATAGAAGTTGGCTTGAGCCCTAACAGACTTGTGCCAGCTGACCAAGTGACAGCTGCGACAAGATCTAGTACTTGTGCATATAGCACCGGCGCTTCCAAGTTTGTACGAACAACCAGGTTGATAAAATGAGAGACAGGAAGCCTCAGGAGTTGTAGCATTATTGCTACAATACCAGGGCTCACCAGGCGGATTTTTTGAACCTCATTCTGCTCTCGGTCAGCGCAGATTTCCCTATCGGGCCCGCGCTGATCGAAAAAACTTCCACAGACCACTCCCAGATTAGCATGGAAGAGTGATGTACTTCCGCACTGACCTAGAAAAAATTATCAAAGGGCGCCATGATCAGCGCGAATGTTTTAAACACCGTCGCGCTAATGCTGCGCAACAAGTTTTTTGACAAATTGAATGTGTGAAACTTTATGAGCAGGGCCCTAATGAAATTTTTCGATCATGCGGGGTATGATGGTGTTCGTTTGGCAAGAACGTGCTCATGATAATGAGGATATAGCGGCTTTTGTCGATGCTGGGTGCCAAAATGCAATGCGGGGGTGAAGGTTGCTTAAATTCTTCCTAACTCTGCGCCTGCGAGCACAGCCTGACCTTCTTGAATTTTTTATTAGACCCTGGAATCCCACTGATGGGAAGTTTGTGATCCGAGGCTGAGACATTGAGTTTGACTTCACAATATCTATTTTTTGACCGGGTTATCACGTCGAGGTGAGATGCCAATTCTGGAGGGGCACCGACTCGGTGGTGATACTCTAGATATGTTGATGGCCCAGGTGTGCCCACAGGCATGCAAGACGCGGAGTGGGAAGGTAGCAATTCCTACAGTGGACGACATCATCCTTCAAACTATACTCTTCATGGTGACTCGGGCAGCGGGCTCCTTGGCCAATCATGAGGCCTCGAAGGCCCATCTTCGATTGGCTCTCGAATGCTTGAATCCTACCATATTCAACTGGGCAACGGCAGTAACGACAAGTATGAAGAGAAATTTGACCAACTGCCGTCGGGGTGAGTCGAAACAATTTGGTTACGGGTCAATTTTACTCTTGCTCATGCTAGAGCGGGTACCGGCATTGCAGCTACAAGATATGGTCGTAGACCCACCTAGAGGCCCTCGAGAGACGAGGGCCACATGATGGGGCCAAGTCATGCCACGAGGACGTGGTTGTCGACCAGTGGCATGGGGAGTATACTTTCGAGAGTGGTTAGAGAGGTAGACTATTTTTGTGGAGGAATGGCCATATGCCGGCATAGACTTCCGTGGAGACCCAGACATGCCGGTGCCTGCTAGAGAGCAATGGGATGACGGTGGTAAGACACTTGATCTCATTTTTTTTATGTTTTTGATTTTTTCATGTACATGTCCTAATGAAAAACGCTATGGCATGCAGATGTAGGATCGGCGAGACCCCTCGGCCTGGCCCCGGAGGCGCAGAGGGATGCACGGGGTATTGGAGCTCTAGCCCTGGCTCCTCTGGGAGATGATACGATGGAGACCATGATACGGAACCTTGAGGGCTTGTTGATAGGGATCCCAGACTTCCAAGGGATAGAGGAGGTCCCCATAGCATCTCAGATCCATACAGTGGGAGTAGAACCTAGGATGCACCACCTTTTGAGGCGGGTGGCATGAGCGGTTGTAACTTATAGGGAGCACAACCCACCACAGTAGATATCTAGGTCTTTATTCCCTACTGGTGGTTTTTGAGAGACATGTGTCTCATATGTACAGAGAACACAGGCCCTATCTAGACATGTACACTTATTTTTTGATGATGCATGGGGTGCAAACCTTTTGGACACACACACACACATACACACACATATATATATATACATATGTTTTATGGTCTGTTGTACTTTATGCTTCTTGTATTATGTTGATTCACATGTTATGCAAATGCTTGTCCAATACATAATTAGCTAATGCATTAGTTAACGTATTAAGCCATCTTAGAATATGTTGATAAGTAATGAAATCAAAATCCCTTTCTAATAACTTAACACGTAAATACAACCTTAAAATCCGATGATCTCTAACGGAATAACACTCGTTGAGTTAGTGGACTACAATTTGAGAATCGAAGTTTACAACCAATGTGCGAACGTCGAGGTTAATCGCCTCAGCTAATACGTATGTACAAAACGTAACGTGCACGCATGATGCTTGGTTCAAGTCAAGACCATTTCTGGACTTGCCTTATCGCACTATTGCATAACCGGCCTAGATAATGTAGGCGTCGTCTCGGCCTATTTTATAAAATGATCAACAACGCTGATGATCTACCCATGCCCCCTAGCCGAGCGAGGTTTACAAGCTAGAGGATGAATTCCCCCTTGTGCAGAGGGACCGAGGGTCGCAACAGTGTGTAATGAGGGATCAGAAAGAATGGAAACCAAACTAAGCGAAGCAAGGTTCAGAGGTGGGAGTGAAAAGACACCCATGAGGGTGGGATCTTTAAAGAGTTTGGCTCCCACACTCTCGAAAGGGATGGAGGTATGCTCCACGAAAGGCACATTTCCTTCAGAAGAAGAAGCGAAGAAGGAGAGCTGGTATACCGTGACAATTTTCCCTTGGTGAGGGAAATGGATGACACAGAAGAGGGATGAAGCCACGACACGCATGGCATACATCCAACTCTAGCCCAGAAGGAGGTTGTAAGTAAGATTTGCATCAACGACGTCAACTTCTACTTCAATGGTTTTTCCTTCTAGAGTGATCGACAATCATTGAAGAATACCATAGGGATGAGATTCTCCCCCATCGAAAGCCTCCAGTGTCGTAGGAGACTGGCTCTGAGTCAGAGACCTGATCGGTTTCCAACAAGAAATAGACATGATGCAATTTGGCGCACCCTCATCAATAACTGTACGATGGATCATTCTTGAATTCATGATGACTTGTATAAGAAAAGCGATCTGATGAGGTAGCCTTGGGACATGGCTCTCAAGATCAAAGGTAATCAGATCCGAATCTGTCAGGTCGATGCCACCGATGGCCGATAGCAGGGACTTCCTCTAAGGGGGGCAGCTCTGGAGAACTTCTAAGGCAGACATAGCCGATGGAGCCTGCGCTAAGTCCTCAACTATGTTGTAGTGCTGAACAGCACGAGCATTTGGGTTGTAAGATGATCTCCTGAGTACCCCTTTGGGAGGGGGTCAGATGGTCGTCTCAATACTTGGTCTCTCGATATGGAGCGGACCAGAGCTGGACGAAGGAGTGCTTGAGGGAACCTCGGGCTCCTTCCCAGTGGACGACGGATAGTCCTTTGTTCGAGTCGTTACATGAACGGGAATGGATCCAGCCATGAAGACTTGGGAACCAAAGGGAGAAGAAGATGGATCAGCCACCATTTGAGTTTGTTGAGAGGGGAAGGGTTCTTTAAGAATTGCAGGAGTCCCAGGAGCACCTTTCAACAAATGACTAACCTCGGACCACCTTGGGCAGTCTTTAGTATAGTGATCCTCATCACAGATGAGACAAGGATATTTGGGTTTGCACTTAGTTCCTTCCTCGGATGGAGGTTGGGAGGAATCCTGTTTAGGTTTTTCAGACTTATCCTTTGCTTTCCCCTTTTTATTTCCTTTCGAGGCCCTATTTGTCGTGGTGGACTGGACGGCGTTAACCTCAGAAGTACTTCCAGAATTTGAACCACCTTGAGAAGTGTTTTCGTTAGAAGCATCCGACTTTTTCTTCCCAGGGTTCGAGGATGATTTTTTGGACGACGGATTCACAGAGCCAATAACTGCATCAACAGATGGCTTTGGTGGAGCCTTGGATGTACCGGGTCTCAGGGCATCAGGAAAATAATCATACAAAGTACCTGACTGAGAGTAAACTAAGTCAAGGTACTGAGCACGCGCGATCACTTGCTCTTTAGTCACACAGGCTCCCATAGCAATGTCCCGTACAATCTTAGGGACAAAGGAAGTTGTGAACCAATCGGTGAGGAGTTGATCAGGAATCCAAAAATTGATCAACCGGCGACACCTTCTCCATTCATGTTTATGATCAAAGATGTGTGTAGCCGTATCCTGCTTGAGAGACATAAGGAGATGGGTCCCTGTCTCATACCGAATGGGTAACTGGAAATGAGTGAGGAATGCCATAGCCAATGAATTGAAATCTTGAAAAGACCCATGGGTCAATTCAATGTACCATTTGGCAGCGGAGCCGGTGAGAGTCCTTTGGAATAGGCGAAGCCGAACCGAATCATCAAGCCATGAATTAGACGAACACCATAGGTGATAAGTCATTACATGGGCTTGAGGATCCTCTCCAGCTTTGCCGTCGAATTTGGGATAGCCGCCGGGTATCTTAGTTGGAACTGGTGGCCATTGTGGATTATGCAAAATAGCATCATTTGTTAACTTCGACACATTGGGCAGTTCCAACATCGTTAGAAATGGTAGCTGGGGGTTGAAGGACATTTTCAAATATGAGGTAGGGCCAGAGTTCCATCCAGTTGCTGGTTGCCCCATTGACCTTGTCCAGACAGACCAGGTCCAAAAGGACCTTGTCCATAGGAACTTTGTGCATAAGGGTTATATCCGTAACCAGATGGTTGATTCATGTTCTGCCCCCCAGCGCCCCATTGGTTACCATACTACCCTACAGGAGCAACATTGGGTCGCTGATAATTTTGATAAGGGGTGACCTACCGCTGTTGGTAATTTTGATACGGGGCGAATTGATTTGGCCCCTAGGGTTGCTGGTCCATATGGTTGCTGGGCTCCATATTGAGCCTGGGAACCATGCGGCATCTATTTGTGTTTTATTGTCAATCATCACTGGGTCATCATCTAATATGTCATACCCTGGAACATCTTCTCCTTTAGCCTCTTTGGACTCTACCTGTTTATTAATGGAAATATCTTGTAATGTAATTTTCTTCTTTTTATACCAGAGCTTCAGGAATTTCTTTTGTACATTAATATTGATAGTACCCACTGATTCCATCCAAGAATACCCTAAAACCACATCCATATTATCCATCTCCGAAGTATAAAAATCACCATGCCACACATACGTATCCATAGAAAGCTTCAAATCCTTATAAATCTGAACATCCTCATCATCCACTTGTGTGTTTTCAATGTGTTTGGCTGGAACTTGCAATTTTTTTGCCAAATTAACATTGATAAATTTATGCTTGCAACTAGGATTTATAGACACAACGATCTTCTCCTTCTGAATCAACCCATGAACCTGCAATAAGGATATACCAGTAGGAAATAACCCCACATGTTCCCCTTATCTTGTTTTCTAGCCCGATACCATTTGTCCATAAGGAGTTTTTCCATTTCTTCATCTGAGAATTTGGCCAAGTTAATGATGCCCAGTGATTTCCACCATATGACGGCCTCTTCTTTCAAAAAACGTGGTACCATACAATTCCATCCTTCCCCAAATATGTTCTTTAGATTTTGTATGAATTCTTCAATAGTAGGGCTATCATATTTTCTAGTAAACTTGTCCATGAAGAGGGTTTGAGAAAAAATTTGTTTACTTGGTGAAAAATTGAAAGGGCCACAATTCCATCAATATTGCTTAGAATCCCTATTATGACCTGTTTTTGGAAATGGAACAACCATTCTGCATCTACCCATGTTAAGAGCATCTACCCCTGTTTTTTTGTAGGTTAAGAGCATAACAACAATCCCGTCTGCGACCTCCCAAGTTGGATATGCATAAATTTGATGGTTCTCACCCGGCAAAATGGATAGCACAAATGGAGCAGTATTTCACATAGCTCTGATACCACTTGTTATAGCTCTGATACCACTTGTTATAGATCTAGCCCAGAAATATTATAGATCTGATACAAAAATATAAGACAATGCAAATAAGCCCAAAAATAATGTGAAATGACTCTTTATTGATCAAACCCTTAAGGTAGGGCAACACCATATATTCACTCCTTAAGGAAGGAGAACACTTCACAAGCCATATGCCTGTACATACAATAATCCTTGACTTTTCCTTGACACAATTCCTTGACGTCTCTCCATGTGGAGTCCCTAGCCTCTATATAGGCCTCATACATACAATACCATGGATCATTACCATGGTTCCCTCATCTACCCCTGTTTTTTTGCAGGTTAAGAGCATAACAACAATCTTGTCCACGACCTCCCAAGTTGGATATGCATAAACTTAATGGTTCTCACCCGACAGCATGGATAGCACAAATGGAGCAGTATTTCACATAGCTCTGATACCACTTGTTATAGATCTAACCCGGAAATATTATAAATCTGATATGAAAATATAAGACAATGCAAATAAACCCAGAAATAATGTGAAATGACTCTTTATTGATCAAACCCTTAAGGTAGGGAAACACCATACATTCACTCCTTAAGGAAGGAGAACACTCCACAAGCCATATGCTTGTACATACAATAATCCTTGACTTTTCCTTGACACAATTCCTTGACATCTCTTCATGTGGAGTCTCTAGCCTCTATATATGCCTCATACATACAATACCATGGATCATTACCATGGTTCCCTCATACCATCGACTAATACCATGGGCCCATTACATTATTACTAACTACTTGTGGTCCCTTACATGATATGGGTTAACCACCTTATTTATTACTATGGTCATCCTATTACTACATTATTACCTTGGGTGCCTCCCTTGGTACCCCATATTATCCCCCCTAGGTATATAACATTCCACCCCTCTTAGCATGTTTTGCCCCTAAAACGTGGGAAGAACACAAATAATAAGATCTACTCAAAAGAGTAGTCCACTGGTACCATGCAAGTACATCTAGCCATCCAAGAGAAAGGTGAACCCTCGATTTCGCTGGTGCCTCGCTCGCTTGAGATGGAATTTGACTGTGGTAGCTCTTCTATGTTGATGTGTAGTAGGTGGATCTTCGCTCCTCTCTATCTGCGCTACGGGGATTGTTTTCCTTGTGGCTAATTGGTTGCCATCTTGACAGTTGTCTTGTGGGGTGATGTGGGTGACGATATGTTGAAGTTTTAACCCACGGTGTCTTTTTCTTTAATTCACCCCTTACTGGAGCCTGACTATTATCTGGTGCATGTTGTGGTGCCTGTTGTGATGTCTTATCTTTCAATATTACTTCAACCACTGAGCCCTCCTCTGATGTTTCAGCACCTGTAACCTTTTCTGCTTCAACCTCTATTTGTGTTTGATTGTCAATCATCACTGGGTCATCATCTAATATGTCAGACCCTGGAACATCTTCTGCTTCAGCCTCCTTGGACTCTACCTAATTATTAATGGAAATATCCTATAACGTAATTTTCTCCTTTTTATACCAGAGCTTCAGGAATTTCTTCTATACATTAATATTGATAGTACCCACTGATTCCATCCAAGAATACCCCAAAACAACATCCATATTATCCATCTCCGAAGTATAAAAATCACCATGCAACACATACTTATCCATAGAAATCTTCAAATCCTTGTACACTTGAACATCATCATCATCCACTTGTGTGTTTTCAATGTGTTTTGCTGAAATTTACAATTTTTTTGCCAAGTTGACATTTATGAGATTTTGCTTGCAACTTGGATTTATAGACACAATGATTTTCTCCTTTTGAATCAATCCATGAACCTGCCATAAGGAGATACCAGCAGAAAATAAGCCTTTAGGTTCCTTGGTTTCCTTCTTTCCTATAAAAATAAAATCTTTGCTAGGTTGTGTGTCTGTCTGTGTGAGCTTATCTACAAGATTAGATTTACGGTCAAAGTGGTCCATAAGATCTTTTGTGAATTTGTCCCAAGTCAAGGGCCTTCGATAGCAACGTTGATGCCTTTGCCACCATTGCAATCTTTCATTGTCCAAGTACATTTTTCCCATACTCAGTTGAGTCTCATCATCCATGATGTAATTCAATCTAAAACATTTCCCCATTTGTGCTAGCCATTTGGCTGGATGAGAGCCATCAAATTGATACAAGTCCCTCAAATTCAGATCTAGGCCCACCATCATAAAAAAATTGGCGAAAATTTGAAATGGTCACAATTCTGTTAATATTACTCAGAATCCCTATTATAACCTATTTTCAGAAATGGAACAATCATTCTACATCTGCCCATGTGATAGAAATATTGATCCAGACACTGGAATTTCAAATCTATGCTGCAACTCTCCCACTGTCACCAAAATTTCTGCAAAAAAGAGCTGATTTTAAATCAGCGATATCTCCCTCATCTAGACTCCGATTTGACTGATTTTTTTTTGAAATTGGGTATTTTTTCACAAAGAATCCAGATCTGTACTTATATTTTATAGATCTTGCACCAAGATGTCCAGATCTAACTGCAAACATGTTGCCCAGACATATTATCTGTAACCCCACTGATTTTTAAATCAATGATATCTCCTTCATTCGACTCCAATTTGAATGATTGTTTTTTTGAAATCGGGTATTTTTCACATAAAATCCATATCTGTAATTAGATTTTGCAGATATTGTACCAAAATGTACAGATCTAATCTGCAAACTCGCCGCCCCCGAAATCCTGCAAAAATTACAAAAAAAAAAATCTCCACTTTTTGGCCAAAGAAAGAGCTCTGATACCACTTGTTATAGCTCTGAGACCATTAAAGTGGTCCATAAGAGCTTTTGTGAATTTTTCCCAAGCCAAGGGCCTTCAATAGCAACGTTGATGCCCTTGCCACCATTACAATATGTCATTTTCCAAGTACATTTTCCCACATCCAGTTGAGTCTCATCATCCTTGATGTAATTCAATCTAAAACATTTCTCTATTTGTGCTAGCCATTTGGCTGGATGAGATCCATCAAATTTATACAAGTCTCTCAAATTCAGATCTAGGCCCGCCACATAAAAAAATTGGCGAAAATTTGAAATGGTCTCAATTCTATCAATATTGCTCAGAATCCCTATTATAACATGTTTTCATAAATGGAACAATCATTTTGCATCTGCCCATGTGATAGAAATCTTGATCTAGGCACTGGAATTTCAAATCTACGTTGCAATTCTCTCGCCGTCACCAAAATTTCTGCAAAAAAGAGCTGATTTTAAATCAGCGATATCTCCCTCATCTGGACTCCGATTAACCTGTTTTTTTTTTAAATTGGGTATATTTTCACAAAAAAATTAGGTCTGTGATTAGATTTTACAGATCTTGCACCAAGATGTCTAGATCTGTGCCACAAACTTGTTGCCCTGAAAAATTGTCTACAACCCCACTGACTTTTAAATCAGCAATATCTCCTTCATCCGGAATCCTATTCAACAAGGTGTTTTTTTGGAATCGGGTATTTTTTCACATAGAATCCAGATCTGCAATTAGATTTTTCATATTGTGCACCAAAACATATAGATCTGATCTGCAAACTTGTTGCCCCCAAAATCCTGCAAGAAAAAATAAATTCTCCACTGTTTTTCCCAAGAAAGTGCTATGATACCACTTGCTATAGATCTGACCCAGAAATAATATAGATCTAATAAGAAAATATAAGACAATGCAAATAAACCCAAAAATAAGATGAAATGACTCTTTATTGATCAAACCCTCATGGTAGGGCAACACCATACATTCACTCCTTAAGGAAGGAGAACACTCCACAAGCCATATGCCTGTTCATACAATATTCCATGACACAATTCCTTCACATCTCTCCATTTGGAGTCTCTAGCCTCTATATAGGCCTCATACATACAATACCATGGATCATTACCATGGTTCCCTCATACCATCGACTAATGCCATGGGCCCATTACATTTTTACTAACTACTTGTGGTCCCTTACATGATATGGGTTAACCACCTTATTTATTACTATGACCCATCCCATTATTACATTATTACCTTGGGTGCCTCCCTTGGTAACCCATATTATCCCCCTAGGTATATAACAGTCCACCTGACTTGCACCCACATTTATTCTACTAATATGGATCTACAGTTCGTACATATCCTTTTGAATAGTACCTAATTACTATAGGTGTTGTTGCATGAATTGTTGCAACAGTTCAGAGGTGGTGTCACACACTTTCTCCCCAATCTCATTAATATTTCCCTCCATAAACATAACGGGATCCAATGGTTGCTTAGTCACCTTGGACTTCTTCCAAGGCCCCTCCTTCTGTTGTTCTTTGTACCTATTTACCCAGAATGGAGTGCTTTACCCTTCATCGCCACCACTGCCCTACTTCTATGGCAAAGGGGATTTACCACTTTGCTCAGAGTCACATTGCTCTTGTTCAGCCTGCTATTTTTTAGCATGCACCTTCCAGCTGGGCCTTCTCCTCAACCTCCTTTTGTCATTACACGACCAACTTCCATACTTCCTATTTCACTGCATCCTTCCTCTTTTTCACCACTAAACTCCCCACGCCTTTCCTTGTACCCGTGACCAAGTTGAATGGAGAGCATCAGTCGGCTGCCCAATGCTAAACGACTTCCTGAATCACATTATCTATGGTGAGATATGGCAGATCAAAGCACTTTTGTTCTAGGTCCTTCAACGCACAGATTTAAATGTGGTGGAAGCCTACCTTGAATTACGTATATTCTGATAACTGCTCATACACAGTTGGAGACAACCTTGGATGTTGATTGATGGCCATGAGAATGCTCACCTCCATCAAAACCTACAAAATTTTTGTTTCTGTGACCTGCACAGGGTCCTTCGTGGCCCAAAGGGAAGCAAACTATGCAACCTCGGACAAACTTGCCTCCAATGGTGAGAACTAACTATCCTCCGGCAACTCCCGTGCAACTAGCACAATAGAGAGTAGCAACCACGCATAGTGGAAGTTCTTTTCTCTCATCTTGAGCCTCACGACAAATTCATAAGGAACTCGCTACATAGATAGCGCAACCAGTTAAACTACATGCCCTTCACGCATTGTGCAACTAATGGGATTGTGGGCACTAGAACCTCATCTGCACAACACTCCCTCATGACCTTACCAGCTAGTATCTGTGTGGAAATTTTCATCATGGAGTCGATGATGGATTTTATGGAGTAACTTCATGGCTTCTCGATAAGCTCAAATTACTTCTTCATCTTTTCTTCCAAGTCGCGCTTTCTTGTCTTTCCGCCAAACTCCTTGGTCGGATTCAAACCTTCATACAGTAGGAGCGTGATTATGTAGACGAGAATGTCTATGATGGGGATAGGTGTGCCAAGACATAAAAATCCATTATGCACGAGAGTTAGAAGTTTCCTTATACAGATGGTATTGATATTGTATGTTGGTAGTGGGGCACCCATAGTAGGTTCAACAACCCTGATTTATTTACTCCACAAATACACTCAACTGGCTCCAATTCAGTGACACCAGAGTGTTTGTAATACACCTATTTCATGTAATTCTCCATTTTGAGGTGGGGGAACCTCTCATGTTCAACCAAATCCCCATCCTCCATCTTTAAAAGGGAAACCCACGGTAGGTGCGGACCTTCAAAGGTGATATTTTCCAGAAGCAAGGGCATATAAATGATGAATTTCTCTATGTCTGGGTCCTTGGTGACCTTCACCTTTCCTTTGTGTAGAGGGATATGCTTAGAAAACTTGGAAATGGGCTCCGCGCCCTCAGCATCTATATCTTCAGCACCCTCTTTGGCCTCCAAAACTATAAACTTCTCAGGTTGCTTGTCCTTCTTCTGGGATTGGGTAGCAGATTTCTTTCAAGGCGACTCACGCACTAGCATTGGCCTCTTCTGCTTGTCTTTCTTTGGCTTGTGGGCCTCACATACTGGTGTAGGCTTCGACATAGGTGACCTTGGCACCATAGGCAGAGGAGTTGGATCCTCAATGCTCACAACTTCTGGAGCTGCTCCTTCGGAGGCAACAGTTCCTCCAATGCTTGCAGTCTCACCTGGTCTGGACATAGTGCTATAGATGAATTGTCAGGTTTCCTCGGGTAGAGTATCAAAGAGTTCATGAACAAATCCTTGATAAACTTGAGATTCATAAGCGATGGAAAGCACAACTCAAAACTCTAAGGATGAAAAGTGTTTTTTGTTGGACTGGCATGTGTAATTTGTAGGGAAATTCGAATTCAAATCCGACCATTCCCCCCAAAATTTGTCCATTAATGTTTATTTGGTGGCAGATCTCCAAATATTTTAGCCTTAAATGTCATCCACCCACTCCTCTTAAGAATCGCTTAGCTGTCAAGTCATGAAAAATTACTCTAATGGACATCTCCCTTCGTGTGGCTTCTGATACTATGACATCGCCCTATTTCGTGCAGTCCCCCTACTGCATAGTCCCCAAAACCAAGCATTGTAGTTTATAGTCTTGTGCTCCTTTATAGTTTCCTAGAGCACTAATATTGTCTTGTCATCATGTATTCATTAAGCCAGATCTCCTGCATATAGCTTCAACCGACTTCCATTCATCCTTCCCGTAAAATTTTCTCCGTTCAGCTGTCCGAGCTGAACAGTGCCTCCATCTATGATTTCTTTGATGAAATATGGCCCCAACCAGTGCATCTAAAACTTTCCTGGAAACTTATCAAAATTACTATCATATAATAATACCAAATCATTTACCTTGAATGTGTGCAACTTGATGTGTCCATCGTGCCATGTTTTTTCACGTTCCTTCTATACTTGCTGATGAAATCCAGCCAAGAAATTTTCCTCTTCGATCTCCATCAACTACATGAGCCATTCTTCCAAGGCTCCTTGATTTTCTATCCCCGTGAAATATGTTATTTGTAGACTAGGCACAATATATTCCATATGCATCACTGCGTCTACACCATAGACCAACTAGAAAGGTGTCTGACATGTTAGTTTTTTGCAATTAGTCCTGTATGCCCACAATACGGCTGGTACGTACACATCCCAATCATTTCGTTGTGCATTGCAAATATTTTTCAGTGAATTCTCCAAGATCTTATTGAATGCCTCAACTATTCCATTAGCTTAAGGATGATATGGTGTACTTTTTTGATGATACACCTAGAACTCTTCTGTCAGTGCATCGATTGTTTCATTGAGGAATTGCATACCGCGATCACTCATCAATACTTTTGGGCAACTGAACCTAGTTAATACATATTCAAACAAGAACTTAGCTAGTGTGTCCCCTAGACAATCCTTCACAGGGTGTGCCTCCACCCATCTAGTCATATACTTTGTCATGGTGTTGATATAGCATGCACCTATTTTCTTGCTTGGGAGCTGAATTGGCCCTACGATGTCAATAGCCCATTTCTCAAATGTCTATAATGATACCTGAGGATTCAGAGGCATCTCATCCCTTTGCAATGGCCTGCCCATTCTCTAACATGCATCACACACCGTACAATATGCTTCAGTATCCTTATGTAATGTAGGCCACCACAACCAGGCATGCATAATCTTCTGCATCATTTCCTTTCCTGCATAATCTCCTCCCGTAGCTCCTCCATGAGCTTCAGCAAGGATGCTATTTCATTCAAAATTAGACACATATCATTAGAATATCTCGTTCAAGCCCATCTTATACAAATGTCCGGCAATTACTGAGAAATCTGTCGCGCGCACTACCGACTCTTTATTCTGTTGACTAGTGTATCCTTCTGGAGCCGTCTTTGTAGTCAAGAAGTAGATAATATCTGCAAAGTGGTTATTTGCTACACACACCATGAAGATATGTGCATCAAACAACCCTTCCTCCAAATTTGTAGGCTCATCCCTTGTCTCAATGCATGACAAATGGTCAGGTCCTGCATTCAACCTTCCTAGTTTCACAATTACCTCAAAATCATATTCTTGAAATAAAAACAACCATCTGCATATTCCCCTCCCCCCAACACAGGCTTATTGACTAGGTACTTCAATGCAGAATTGTCTATGTACATGTTGAAATGTCTCGCCAATAGATAATGTCTAAATTTTTGGAGCGCATATACCATAGCAAATCCCTCGAACTTTGTCGTTGAGTAGTTCTTCTCAACCTTTGATAATTTCCTGCTCACAAAGACTATAGGTTGATCCATATCTCCTTCGCCATCTTGTGTTAGTGATGCTCCCAATGCAATACGTGAGGCATCAACATGCACATGGAATTCCTTCTTCCAATCTGAGAAGACCAAGATCGCGCGGTCACCACATTTTTTTTCAATACATCCAAATTGCACTGACATTCTTCATCCCAACAGAATGTAGTGTCCTTCTTTAGTAGCTTCTCCATAGGCGTTTTAATCTGGGCATAAGCCTTAATGAACTTTCTATAATACCTAGATGGCCTAGCGTTACACACAACTGTTTGACATTCCTTGGGGCCTCCAAATTGACTATCACCGTGATCTTGGAAAGATCCACCATTAGTCCTTTCTTCCACACCACATGACCTAGTAAAATTCCAAAGGGGGCATAGAATAAGCATTTCTTTAGGTTCAATGTGCTCTGATATCTTCGACACATATCCCACATTAAGCATAGATTGGCTACATGGCACTTTACTAACCCAAACACTATCAAGTCATCAAAATATACCTCCAAAAATTTGTGAATGAACTCTTTGAACATTGCAATGACTACGTGGGAGAATATCATTGGCACATCCTTGAGTCCAAATGGCATCACTGTATACTGAAAACAACCCCATTCTTTTGGCACGATATTAATCTGATGGTACCTATAGAACCTATCAGTGAATGAATAGGCCTCCTTCCCTCCAACATTGTCTAGTACCTCATCAGTAAATGACATGAGGAAAAGATCATGGACATAGGCATCATTAAGATTTCTTATATCTACACAAATCCTTATCTCTTCCTTCTGATTCTTTTCCTATACTACCATTGGGCTCACCCAACCAGATTCCTCCACGAGTTTGATAATTCCCACTTCAAGCATATTTTCCAATTCCATGTAGAAATTTTCCTTATATTTGGGATTAAGGTGATATGGCCTCTGCTTCACGGGCTTCACGTCCGGTTTCAAAGTTATTTTCATCACACCCAAATTGCCTATGATGCCTTTCAACTCCGAAAATTTTGTAGGAAAAATATCCTAGTACTCACAGAGTAACTCAGCAACTTTATCCACTGTGGCGTCATCCCATTAATCCCCAATATTTGTAAATTTTGGCCCCACTTCAATACCAATGTTTACTTTCCTAGCCTTCAATGGCATGGTGATATCTAGATTTTCTATCTACGAACGTTCAACCTCATGGTGGCCTTCCATTTCTAAGATATTGATATTCCTTGGATCCTCGTCCTCCCCTTCAGCAGTCACATTATATCATTCTAGCGCATGGCACAACTGGGTGTTCCATCATTAGTTCATAGCTATGGTAGTGGTGCTCATTGTGGCCCACCAATTTGCAGAAATCATAGAACAATTGTTGTGGCGTCTACACAAATTTTTGCAGCAAATGACAATTATCCGTTACATGTTTTCCAGCCACTTCACAAATAGTGCACCATAGCGTGGGCCCCGTACTTGGTCCTGCTGGAGCTTCTTGCCTTAGGGGAATCCCCCCCCCCCGATATATAATTTGTGATGACAAGGAAATGATCCTTATAATGCCCCTGGCTCTTACACTTGAGGCACTAGACTTCTTCGCGCACCTCTGTCCCAGCCTCCTTTTCTTTTCTCAAGATCTACAATTCCAAACAGAGGTTCTACAACTGCAAGTGAATTTTTTGGAGTCCCAAAGACATGTCTTGAATAGGTGTTTCATGCAATCTCATCACGATTTCCAAAGCTTCTACCTCAGTTCCTATCTTTTGCTGCGATAAAGCAATCCTTAGGTTGGGCAAGATCGCAACTATAAACCAATAGTAGTGATAACTATCTGTGGGATTCATATTAGCTTCATGGATCCCACACTTTAGCCTTTGATCTAGCTCCGAAGGAATTTCACCAGGCCTCATCGTTGATTTCCTTAAATCTAATTACCGATTGTGAGGCAAACTTAGGCTTACCAAATTCTATGTTCAAAGCAGTCTAAGTATCTGCTAATGACACCAATGGATTATCAGTGTAGTACTTAACATACCATGTTAGCATGTGATCCTATAGAGCGGTAACTAACTGCACCTTCTTTATATTATCATCCATAATCTCTTGTGTTATCCACACAGCCTTCACAATAAATCAAAAATAATCTAGATCCTCACCTCCTAAGCCCTTTAAAACTAGCAAATTCATGGTATTCAACATGTTGAACCATGGTGGTGGTGGCGGTGTGGGTGATGGTGTTTGTTGTGGGGGTGAAGGGGGAGGTGGCATGGATGGTATCTACGGAAAACCATGTCTTATCAACTAGACAACACTGCGATAAAGCCGGCGCTGCTCCCTTGTTGTCACTCTCCAGAGGTCCAATCAGTGGGCTATATTCAGGGCATGTTCTTCCCCTATCTCTGAAGAGATTCCCACTATGGATAGCTCCAAACCTCACGACAGTGGCATAACCCATTTCTCATGCAACAACATCTCAATCCAAGTATTCAAATATCTTAGATACTTTCCTCACGGTCCATTGAAGAAGAGTCGCTCTGCTTTGTTGTAACTAACTGAGGTGTCAACCACAAATTCTGTAACAAATCCTCCTATAACTTGATCAAGCTAATGGTCAAAAGCACATGCGATATTATCTTCAAAGGCTTCTAACCTCTGCACTAGCTCCAGAGTCTACACTATTGGACCGTCAAGACTCCACCTTCCTTGGTCGTCTACCAATTTCGCTATCCACTATTATAGTTCAATAAGGTGTAGAAGAAAATTTCATGTATCTCTGTGTACAAATATCTGCCCAACCACTATTCTTTTTCAGGCGCAGATTCTTGTTTTCCTGCACCATGAATTCATGGAACTTTCTATCCAACCACTTCTTAATTTCCTTCTTGGTCAGATTCCAGTGATATGACACCACACAACTCTTTATGTAAATCTCGGTCCCAACAATGGAACCATTTGTTGGCTCAAGGGGTCTTCGCCCAAGTTCAGAGTTAGTTGTGCAAAAAAATCCCTACACTACTAGCCCTTTCGACATCAATCCATGGTACATGAACTGCAGTCTCACCCAAAGCAGTATGGGGGGTCGATGGAACGAAGTTCCTGCACCTAGAGATTAGTGTGATGTCCCTTTTCTTTCCTAGATATGCCTTCGCGCAAATCTCTAAGCCCTTATGGCTTATCACTGTAACTACCCTTGATCAGCCTCTAAACCTCTGTGAAGGTCTACAACTATCTTTTGCAGACCCTTAACAAGAAAATTATCTACTTACGTGCACCATAGATTCTCCTTAGATCAATATTTGCTCAGATCTACCGAAGTGTTCAATAACTTTAACAAAAAGTGTTATGATCTTTGCATAATCACTTAATGTTAATTGCATTCAGATAATAAGATGGATCAAATAAATTTGTGCATCAATACATCATTATTTCATAAAGACGTTATTCATCACAACGTATATCACATTCATACATGACAGAAGTAAAGAGATAAAACATAGGAATTTCTACAATTGTCTTCTTTATTGATCTTTAGTAAAGGCTTACAGACTCAAAACTTCCCTGTGCACTCAGCTGCAAGGATCTGCACACTCAGTTGCAGACAAAAATCTAGGACATTACGCACTCAGCTGCAAGGGTCCATGCACTTAACTGCGGAAAAAACTCTTGGCCTCTATGCACTCAGTTGCAGAGCCTTTTCCTCCTCTAAGACTCGTATCGCAATCTTCCTTCTATTGACCCATTACATTCCTCATTATATATCATGTGTTAGACATTCTAAGACACTCCTATTTATACAATCCCATGGTCCGCAAACCATGGGTAGATCTTCAAAAACCGACTCAAGTTTACATAAAGGAGGGTAAAAACCCTTTTTGACTCTTAACTAGCTATGTGCTCCATGACCACAATTTGTGGAGACTTTACATCTTTTTACATCAAAACTTGGGCTTTTGCCCCAAAAATGACCCAGGGGACCTCATCCCAACACTTACACTTGATTATCATAGGCTCACTACCTTTCAATAATAAATCACCAACATTTAAACTAAAACCATCAACATACCTTCGACTACCTTGAAGTAGAGGTTGGGATCGACATCTCTTCTTGTGAATCCCAGCTTCACCAAATATCTATCCATGCATGTGTATTGTGCCATGGTGCCTTGCTTCAAACCATACAATGCGTTTTTTAATCCACAAACATGTGTATTTCCATCTTCTACTTCAAATCCATGTTGTTGTTCAACATACACTTCTTATTGTAACATTCCATGGAGAAATGCAGTCTTCACCCATCTAGTGAAGGGTTCATCCTTGACTTGCAGCAAGGGAAACTATTGAACAAATGGTCATATATTGAGCCACGGGTGAAAATATATCATCATAATCTTCTCCCTCTTTCTGGGATAAACCTCGATCCACGGACCTTGCCTTGTATTTTTCAATGCTACCATCAACTCCATGCTTGATCATGAATATCCACTTCAAAGTCACCACATATTTCCCCTCCGGTTTTTGCACAACATCCCATACATCATTCTTCATAATTGGTTCATATTAGTTAGTGATAGCATATTTCCAAACTTGTTCGTTTATGACTTATTCGAGTGTGGAAGGTTCAACTTGAATCATAGTACTCATGGCTGCAACATATCCCTAGTACTTGCATGGAGGCTTCATTTCTATAAATGATATTTGAATGGGAACATTTTTCTCAGCATCCTATAGTGTCACAGAGCCAAAATAGTATATTCCTAGAAGAAGGATCAATTGGAGTTGGATCTAATGGATCCATAGGTTCCATGGGATCATCAACAATATCAATCTTAGACTCGGTCACATAAGGACCATCCATAATATCCATATCATCATTATTAGAAGGAGGATGTAGAGGAAGGTCCCTTGCTTTTCCAAGGGTGACTTATTCATTGAATGTAACATCCCTGTTAATTTAAACCTTCCTTTGACTAGGAATATATATTCTAAATGCCTTATAATTTTCATAATATCCAACAATGTACATTTTATTCCCGTAGCTTCCAGTTTGTTCCTTTTGTCCTTTGGAAAAAGGAAATACATGGGACATCCAAATATGTGGAGATTACCAATGTCAGGCTTGACACCTCTAAACACTTCTTCAGGGATCATGTTTTCCAAATCTTGATGAGGCACCCTGTTTTGAACATATACAATAGCATGTGAATCTTCAGCCCAAAGGAACTTAGGAAACTTTTAATCATGGAGCATTGCTTGGGTAGATTCTATCATAAACCTATTCTTGCTTTTATATAGACCATTTTTTTTGGGAGTATATGGCACAATTGTTTCCTTCTTGAAACCTTCCGTCTTGCAAAAGTTAATGAACTCATTTGACATGTATTCTCCACCATTACCAGGCCTGAATATTTTTATTGTCTTTCCTATTTGATTTTCGACCAATGCTTTTAACTCCTTGAATGTGTCGAAGGCTTCATCCTTATGCTTAAAATAGAATATCCATGTATTCCTTGAAAATTCATCAAAGAATATGATGTAGTAGAGATGGCCACTAATAGATTGCACAGGCATAGAACCACATATATCAGAATGAACGGGATGGAGGATGTCATTTTTCTTGTTGTCACTAAAGGGTAATGGCCCCATTGTCTTCTTTATGCTCGCACAACCTTGACATACTCCATCATGGTGGGATTTAACCTTTGGAATCCCTGAGACCAATTTCTCCAGTTTCAAAAGAGCATCATAATTTATATGAGCCCTTCGGTGCCATAATTCACTTAAATGATTAGTATTATGAACCAATGCTAGTAGAGGACTTCTACTGACCCTGTAGGGTCGCTCATATCTCGATTCCAATGTGAATATATCTTTCATAGGTGATCCAATAGGTCAAGTAAGAACGTTTCCCTTGATCAAGGAAAACCTCATCTATTTGTCTTTCAAAGCAGATTTGATACCAAATTACTCTTCAACCCAGGCACATAGATCACATCATGTAACAAAGTCGATTCCCCGTAATTCAAATGAAACTTAACAAACCCAAAACATTTTATGGGATGAGTGGAGTTGTCTCCAAGAATGATTTTCAAATTTGACACCCTCTCTACCAAATTAGAGAGAACTTCCTTATAACCAGATAAGTTATGAGTGGACCCACTATCAACCAACCAAGTATCCCATGAATCTAGAGGAGATGAAGTAGTAAGGGAATAAATAAGAATATATTCAGATTGATTTGCAACATTACTTTCATACCTAGAGAATTTTAACTTCTTTTGAGGACAACGATCTTCTTCATGGTCACTTGGAGTATATCTTCTTCTTCTTTCATCTCTTCTATTACTATCATTTCTTCATTCATCTCTTCTTATTTGATCATTGAAATTGTTTTTTTTGTTTCTAGTATTACAGCGTGGTCCATTATTCTTCTCAAGGAATCTCGAGCATAATGTCCTTTCTTATGACAATCATAGCATTCGATGTTCATGTATTCCTTTCTTCTACTTGGATTTCAAGGAGGAGGCTTTCTATAATTTGATGGACCTCATTTCCATTTTTATCATGGTTGATGAATGCAACAAGCTCTCCTTCTACATGCTTTTGAATCCTTCCTCTTGATATCATCCTTGACTCTTCTTGAGTGATTTTTCAAACAGTTTGATCAAATGAAGAAAGGACATTGTTTTTTCTTATAACAATAATTATTTTTTCCCAAATAGGAAGGAGACCTCTTAGAGTCACAATCACCAATTACCTGTCAAGCAAATACTCGTCAACTCTTTGTAATTGATCTATAAGATGAGATATCCTCATTATGTTGGATTGCACGAACTCTCATTTTTTCATATTGGTGTCTTTGAGCTAATCTTTCAAGGACATATTTTCATTCAAATTGTTGACTTCATCCACGCAAACTATTTCATCATACATGTCTTTAGACCTTCTCAAGTTTCCAGCATATGCAAGTAAATTATCTTGTAAACCATTAGCTATAATTTTCTTTGCTTTTAACTCACCTTTCTTGTGCTTGTTTTTGGTAGCAGCAAAATCATTCTCCATAGGCTCAGGTACTCTTCCATGAATGTAGTCCACAATATCATTGTTATTAGCTATGATCTCTAACCTAAATTTCAATGCAAAAAAATTAGATGAGTCACCCGATTTCCCATTTTACTTGAAGAAGGAAGTCATCTTGAATCGGACTAGATTGGGTCTTTCAACTTTCCATATAGGATTGCTTTAATGCTTGTCTCCTTTTGGGCTTGTCCTTGACCTTATCTATGATATCGTGTTAAATTTTCAGATCATTCTATGTTGTATGATGAGCCACATCATTGGGTAACTATATAGACCTTAATACACCTCCTAGCTTATTCAAATCAACTCTTCTCATAATTTCTTACATATTTTGATTATACTTTTCTTAGTGAGATGAGTCAAAGTGAGATATTATGCCTAGTGGACTAATGTGCATTTATTGTAGGTTTCTGAGAGAAAATCATGGAAAATTTGGCTAATTAAGGGCTAAAACTCGAATCAAAAAAGGAGGAGAGATTGTAGGAGATATATCCTCCTCATTTACTCCTCACTTATTCAAATATTCCTCCATCAAATCACACTAGGTCATAGTTACAAGTATCCAAGTCATGAAGATCAAAAGGCAGTCGAGCCAGTGATAGTTCAAGAGCTAGTTCATCTTGACTTTGGGAGACGAGCCTCCCTAGATTTAAGGAATCTATTGGAGACTTCAGTTGTATAAATAAAGAGGCATAGAGCCTCACTAGGATTCAAATTTTTGATTTAAAAACACTAGGCATTTTCGAGTTCAAGACTAGTGGAAGACATTGTTATGTAATTTTCGGATTTGATTATGAGAATGAGCATTTCCTTGATCTGGCACTGAGTTGACTCAAAGGGATGAAGCTCTTGGGTTAGGGCCCAACCCTAGCAGAAAAGGATCCTCTTCTTGTATTTGTATGCTTAGTTGATTTCATATTAATGGTTGAATTATCTTTAGCATTATTTCGTTAGAAGTAGTTGTGGATTTGATTAGTTTGCTTCAATTTTTGCATTGCTACAGCATTAGCTCAGGAATATAAAGGAACAAAAATCTGTTAGTAGGTGGATTTGGCCTCACTCCTCCCTTTAGGGACCATGGTTTGAGGAAAGAACTCCTATGCAGCCCCAAAAAGGAAGAATTCTAATTTCTCATGGAATTTAGGGTTTTTTTGTTACTTAGGTCAACATTTTACTAGTTTTCAAGAATAGTATTTAATTGTCATCTTTTCTGTATTCATCCTTACATTAGATTTCATCAAGGTTTAATATTACCCTACAAATTTTACCATGCATGAAATAGGCAGCTAGCTTGTTACACAGTAATTTGTCACCGTTTGTCACCATCCCTGTTACCCCTCTCCTGCATCTTGGAGGACTCATTCCGGGACTTGTGAGAA
>APFE030317940.1:0-57300 GCA_000404065.3 Pinus taeda | reverse complement strand
TACGATTGCCAAGGTGTATAAGCAGTTTTACGGATTGTCTGGTAAACCCCTTGCCTAGTTTCTCCAGAGCAGTCAATTGTTGATCCTTTTCGGACTCTGTAAAAGAAAAAACTCTATTGAGCATTTGTCACTTCGGGCTCTTTAAACATTATAAGGCCACTAGAGTCATCTTTTGTCCTTTTCTCGACTTTTAAAAAATGAAAAGGTCAAGTTGTGTCCTAATATCCTAAAAATTTATTCGGCCATGATTACATTCACCTTGATAGATCTTGTTTGCGTTTAGTTTTGAGTAGGGTCTCTTATCGTTAGCTTGTCTAGGGTCTTTGTTTGATCATCCTGGCAGATCCATCGATCCCGTCTCCCATCCCAAGTGACCAAGGGTCTCCATCTTCTGTTGCCCCCGAGACACTGGTTTGTGGCGACACTTTCCCTATTGTTCCAAGTGTCCAACCGTTGAACTCTCATGCTCTAGAGGACGAGCTTTACGACTTGTTTTGGAACCCTGTTTGGGAGCCCTCTGAAGAGGATTTTCCCACTACTCCTGTTGGTGTTGCATCTCCGATGGCTTCTTCTGACATGGACGATACATCTCCTGTGTTGAGTGGGACGCCCGTTATGTCGAGTGTTGATACTCCCATTGCAGCTACATTCCCAGTTATCTCTACACCCTACACTATTTCGCCTCTCGGTATCACAGTGATAGAGCGCTATAGATCTCTAAGGGATGCTATGAACTCTGCGACTTCCTCTTCTATGTTGGATCAAAACATTGTCCCTACCACGGGACCATTTGTTTCCCAAGTTCACCATACTGCTATTACATCAGTTCCAACCAATCCGACCGTCTGTGTCGCGTCATCAACTCCAGTTGCTAGTGCCGTTACAACATCTTCTGCTATGACTTCCGTTGCCGGCCCATCTCGAGGCCCGATACAAAGTGGTCCATCGGCACATACTGCTAGAGTTGTCCATCCTGCAAGTGGTGCCCTGCCTCTTTCTAATGCTATTTCGGCAGGGGGGGCATATTCCCAGTACTTGCATAATGTCCAGAACCCAGGTGGGCAAGGCCCGTATTATGATCCTATCAATCATTATTTGTATACCTCCTTGCCGAACGAGCCCTATGTTGAGGCTTCAGTTCCATTGAATGTGGCTTGGGGTACCGCCGGATATGATGGTGGCCAGTTCCGTCCAGGTCAAGGACAACCATCTCAAGGACCACCCTACCAAGGTCAACCATCATACTCGCAGCCTAATCATGGGCAACAGTATTATGGCCAGAACTACCCAGGTAAACCTAGAGGCTCGCAAGGACAACCTTATCAGGGACAGCCTTTAGCCTCTAGTGGTCCATCCTATACATATCTTGGGCAACCTTTTCGAAACCTGGGACAACCCTATGCTCAGCAAGGACAGCCTGGGCCCCAGTAGGGCTACCCTTCGGGGCAACCCTATGGGAACCCTGGACAACCTTACGGTTAGCAAGGTCAACCCGGAAACCAACAAGGCTACCCTTCTGGGCAAGGGGTCCAGCCTTACGCACAGCAAGGCCAACCCACTGCTCAGCCTAATCAACCATCTGGTCTACAAGGACAACCTTCGGTTGCGCAAGGACAGCCCATTGCTCAGCAAGCTCAACCTTCTAGGCAAATGGGTCCGTCTCAGATCCAACCAGGACAACCTTCTGGCCAGATGGCCCAACCTTCGCAACGATATCTTTCTGGGGCGGCTCAACCGGGCATGCAGATGGTTCCTGCTTCGTAGCCTCAACTTGGTTATCAACCCTAGAACCAAGCTGGTCTCCAGTCACAAGGTGGGTATCAATCCCAACCTTCTTATTCAGGTGGGTACCAATCCCAACCTCCTTATTCAGGTGGGTACCAATCCCAACCTTCTCATCAAATGCTGCCTGGTTCCCAGGCCCAATATGGAGCATAGCAACCATATGGATACCAACAACCCCAGGGGCAAAATCAATATGCCCCGTATCAAAATTACCAATAGCCGCAGGCCAACCCTTATCAAAATTATCAACAACCTGTAGGGCAGTATGGTAACTCATGGGGCGCTGGGGCGCAGAACCAGTATCAACCATCCGGTTCTGGATATAACCCTTATGGACAAAATTCTTTTGGACAGGGCCCTTTTGGACCTGGTCCATCGGGACAAGGCCAGTGGGGGTAACCAGCAACTGGATGGAATTCTAGCCCTACCTCATATCCACAGATGTCCTTCAACCCGCAGCTGCCATTTCTAGCGACGTTGGAACGGCCCGATGTGTCGAAGTTAACAAATGATCCCATTTTGCATAATTCACAATGGCCACCAGTTCCAACTAAGATACCTAGCGACTGTCCCAAATTTGACGGCAAAGCCGGAGAGGACCCTCAAGCCCATGTAATGACGTATCACTTATGGTGTTTGTCTAATTCATGGCTTGATGATTTGATTCGACTTCGCCTCTTCCAAAGGACTCTCACTAGTTCTATCGCTAAATGGTATGTTGAATTGACCCGCGTGTCATTTCAGGGTTTTAATTCATTGGCTATGGCATTCCTTACTCACTTTCAGTTACCCATTCAGTACGAGACAAGAACCCATCTCCTTACGTCTCTTAAGCAGTATACGGCTACGCATATCTCCGATCATATACATGAATTGAGAAGGCGTCACCAGTTGATCAAGTTTTGGATTCCTGATCAACTCCTCACCGATTGGTTCATGACTTCCTTTGTCCCTAAGATTGCACGGGACATTGCTATGGGATCCTGCGTGACTGAAGAGCAAGCGATCGCGCGCGCTCAGTACTTGGACTTAGTTTACTCTCAGTCAGGTACCTTGTATGAGTATTTGCTGGACGCCCCGAGACCCGGTACATCCAATGCTCCACCGAAGCCATCTGTCGATGGAGTTATTCACTCTGTGAACCATGCCTCTAAAAATCATCTTCAAACCCTGGGAAGCAAAAGTCAGGTGCTTCTAACGAAAACACTTCTCAGGGTGGTTCAAATTTTGTTATTACTTCCGAGGTCAACGTCGTCCAGTCCACCATGGTGGGTAAGGCCTCGAAAGGAAAGAAAAAGGGAAAAGGAAAAAATAAATCTGAGCAACCTAAACAGGAATCCTCCAAACCTCCAGCCGAGGAAGGATCCAAGCGCAAACCCAAATATCCTTGTCTCATTTGTGAGGAGGATCACTACACTAAGGACTACCCAAGGCAATACGAAGTTAGTCACATGTTAAAAGGCGCTCCTGGGGTTCCTATAGTTCTTAAATAGCCTTTTCCCTCTCAGCAAACTCAAATGGTTGCTGATCCATCTTCTTCTCCCTTTGGTTCCCAAGTTTTCATGGCTGGATCTATTCCCATTCATGTAATGACTCGAGCAAAGGAGTATCCGTCGTCCACCGGGAAGGAGCCCGAGGTTACCTCAAGTCCTCCTTCATCCAGCTCTGGTCCACTCCATATTGAGAGACCAAGTACTGAGACGACCATCTGACCCCCTCCTAAAGGAGTACTCAGGCGATCTTCTTACAACCCGAATGCTCGTGCTGCCCAGCACTATAGCATCGTTGAGGACTTAGCACAGGCTCTGTCGGCTATGTCTGCCTTAGAAGTTCTCCAGAGTTGCCCCCCTCAGAGGAATTCCCTACTATCGACCATCGATGGCATCGACCCGGCAGATTCATATCTAATTACCTTTGATCTCGAGAGCCATGTCCCGAGGCTGCCTCATCAGATCGCTTTTCTTATCCAAGTCATCATCAATTCGAAAACAATTCATTGTACAGTTATTGATGAGGGCACATCGACTTGCATTATTTCTATTCCTTGTTGGAAAGCGATCAGGTCTCCAACTCTAAGCCAGTCTCCTACGACTTTGGAAGCTTTCTATGCGAGAGAATCTCGTCCTTATGGTATTCTTCAACGATTGCCAATCACCTTAGAAAGGAAAACCGTGGAAGTAGAAGTTGAGGTCGTTGACGCGAATCTCACATACAACCTCCTTCTGGGCCGGAGTTGGACGTATGCCATACGTGTTGTGGCTTCATCCCTCTTCCGTCTCATCCGTTTTCCTCATCAAGGGAAAAATGTCACAGTAGACCAGCTTTCCTTCTTCGCTTCCTCTTCTGAGGGAAATGTACCTTTCGTTGAACATAACTTCATTCCTTATGAGAGTGTGGGAGCTGGGCTTTTCAAATACCCTACCCTCATGGGTGTTTTCTCCCTCCCACCTCCAAACCTTGCTTCGATCGGTTTGGTTTCTGCTCGCTCTGATCCTTCATTGCACACTGTTGCGACCCTCGATCCCCCTGCCAAAGGGGGCACGGATCCTCTAACTTGTAAGCCTCACTCGGCAGGGGGGCATGGGCAGATCATCGGTTTCGTTGATCATTTTATACAACAGGCCGAGCGATGCCTACATTATCTAGGCCGGTTATGCAATAGTGCGATAAGGCAAAGTCCTCAAAAGGGATTGACTTGAACTAAGTATCATGTGCGCGCTTTATTTTTGTACATACGTATGCTTTCAATAGTGTGTTATGTGTGTGTGTTTATTTAGTTTTTATCCCAGTGTGTCGCCATGATTGCCGCTTATTGTGTCTTTTGCTTCTTGAATAGATGTCTGGATCGCCTTACGTTGGTTTCGCTGTGGTGCTTCCCGCAGTTCCCGCAACTTGTCATCTGCGGCATGGGTGATCTACGATCCTCGTGGTGAGTTAGTAGATATTCAAGGGGTGTGTCTAGGTTGTACAATGAATAATGTTGCTGAATATAGTAATGTGATTGAATTATTAGCTAAGGCAATTAACCTCGGCATTCGCACATTGGTTGTAAACTTAGATTCTCAACTTGTAGTCCACCAGCTCAACGGGTGTTATTCCATCAGAGATCATCGGATTTTAAGGTTGTATTTATGTGTTAAGTTATTGGAAAGAGATTTTGATTTCATTACTTATCAACATATTCCAAGACGACTTAATGTAGTAACCAATGCATTAGCTAACTATGTATTGGACAGACATTTGCATAATATGTAAATCAACATAATACAAGAAGCATAAAATACAATAAACATAACACCAGTATATATAATAATATATAATATATAGAAATATAATATTATATATAATTATATATAATATATATATATATAATATATATATATCATGTGGCACACTGAGGCGCTCAAAAAATAAGTGTACATGTCTGGATAGAGTCTGTATTCTCCATACATCTGAGGCACATGTCTCTCAAAAAATATGCAGAAAATAAAGCCTAGGAGTCTAATCACGGTGGTGCTCATGATAGCACATCACCGCGCGGATCAATTGTCTCAGCAGGCGATGAAAGCGAGTCGGTACCCGCACTGTGTGTCTCTGATATGCAAAAGGCACGTCCGCCAATCTAGCATAACCCAGAATCCCTTGGGCGAGCCCCTCGAGATTCTATATCAGCTCCTCCCCCACGGTACCCCCTGCCTGAGGGTCGGCTGCGGGTTGGCCCCTCCGCGCTGTAGGAGACAGGCCGGCTGGTCGCTCTGGGCCCACATATGCATATACATACAATCATCATCAGAACAGACATGTATTAAAAAGACAAAAAAAAATGAAAATACATAAAACATCAAAAACAACGAGTTCATACCTAACTCCTCCCATTCCTCCCCCTCTGGTAATGGAAGGTCTGGGTCCCCCATGAAACTAGTTCCCATGTAAGGCCAATCCTAGATCACGATCAGCTGTCGACGAAGCCATATGAGGAATTCGGGCTGCCATGACATCTCCTGGCCCCCTCCTCCTCTGGGCATCAATGTTGCCGAACGAGCCATCCTAGGCTCTTGTGGAAATGGATCTGCCACTACAGCTCTCTGGATCTGGAAAAGTGGTAATCGCTCCAAGAAGAATGATACCAAAATCGAACCATACGTGAACGGTTTCACCTCTGCACGCTTACAATTTGTGAGTTGCCCTTTGATATTAGTAGTCACAGCTGTAGCCCAATAAAAAATGGTAGGGCTGAGACATTCTGTCGCGAGTATCAGATGGTTCTTGCTCGCCTCATGGGGTGCTTGTACCCCAGCTACATGTGTGATGGTGAATAAAATCACCTTGAGTGTCAAGTCCCGGATGGTGTTGATAGCCACCTTAGCACTCTGCCTCCCAAATTGTGCTTCTGGACACACTCGGGCTTTTACTTCGTCTACCTTCTCCCCAGAAGGTCTACTGCCAGTCAAAATGGGAACTGCCCCTCTCCGTGACAACCTGGTGATGAAATATACATCAGATACCTCAAGCTCTAAGGTTTGGTTCCGTAGACGAAATACTTGGTCGTCCGCATCCCAAGCATCAATTATGAACTGTAGCAACTCAGGTTGAGACCACATATATGATGTAAGGAAGAACCTTTTGAGGCCACAATCCCTTAAAGCATTCATGCACCCCTCATCCTCAATTGCCAAGGCGTCCACGGCATTGTGTTCTCGTTCTTTCCACTCTACTACTATTTTGGCTTGTTTCCTGCACCCACAAGGACAAATACACCATCATTAGAACATTGGTAAATTTAAGATCCAAGAAAAATTCAAATGCAACGGGTAAAACCATGGGAAAATTTGTGTTGCACAGTTAGCACGACTGTTTTTAAAATAGTCGCACTAATGGCGCAACCCCCTTGGGTAATTTACCCCATCAGCGCGAGTCCGTGCCGAATACCCGCGCCAAAGGGGCGAAGCCCTAAATTTGAAAATCCCCCTTGTAGAGGCTCAACCAGGAATCAAATGCATAAACAATGGTATAGAAATGGAGCTAAGTGAAGCGCCTCTTACCTAGAGCTGACGAGATCGCGAATGGTTGCACAGAATGGCTGTATTCACTGCCTGAAGTTTGCACTCTCACTCTTTAAGAGGTAAAAAGTAAAAGTAATTCTATTTTTTACATTTTCACCCTATTTATAGACTTTTTAACTCATTTTTGGGTTTAGAAAGTTATTTTTGAATATTTTAATGTATTTTTGGTCGAAAATGGGTTTTACATTTGCTTCTTGTGCAGCGACAGGTCTTTTACGCAGCATTGATGGTGAAGCGAGTTGTATTTTATACTTTTTCGGACTCGGTAAATACACGCAAAAGTCACTATGGAGTCATCTTTCAGCACTTTTCTGACTCGCTAAACATGAAAAGATTGCCGAGTTATTCCTCTTAACTCGTTAAACGTAAATAAGAGGCGGTCGTCTTTAAACTCTTTTTCTGACCGTATAAAGAATGAAAAGGTCGTCGGGCCTTTGTCATTTCATGTTTGTTAATGGGAGAGAAATGACGTGATATTGATCGCTTTTTTACTTTTTCGGGTCAGTGTCACTACTCACGAAAAGTACTCCTTGGTCGTAATGGCCGGGCGGTTCTTTCGAGCATAGTTTTATACTTTTTCAGGCTCGAGAGACACAACTTTATGAAAAAGGACACCCCTAGAGTTTCCTTTTCGCTGTCTTTTTAAACTCTCTAAACATAAAAAGACGTTGAGTTTTTCTATTGTCAGACTCGTTAAAACTGTAATGATATCAGGTTTTGTCGTAATGACAACATTCAAGCATATGCTATCCCTGTCAAGCTTGCCATCCAAAAATAATCAGGGTACTCGCCAAAAAATGGTGGGGGAATAAAGGAATCATAATTATCGTCGTCGGCAGTATGTCGCTCTTGAACATGGCACTTTCTGCATTCATGTCTGGGTGGGGACATCTCATCTCGTTTCACACTTGCCTCCATGGGTTTGGGTTATCCTATTTGACCATTCATCTGCTCATCGTCTTGTCATCATGACCCCTGATCATTTGACATCAAATACTACCAAATCTAATTTTGTGCCGCTGATATGTTCAAGAGAAGTTGACCTCTGCAGAATACTCAACCTCCCTCCGATATCTCACACAAGACATATTGTCCCTCTCTGTCTCGTGTTGATGATGTGGGAAACATTATGGCCCACCTTTGATCAAGATCACTTCCTGTCAACTTCAGCTCATTATCCAGGAAGGTGACCTAGAGATCCCTTCAGGTACCTTGGGGCCTGCATGCCTCAATGGCAGGTTCTTCGTGTTCGACGAGACATTTTCATCATTGGCCTCCGATCGGATGATTCTACAAGTGTTCGACACCGGCTCATTGATTCGCACGTCGTGGATTGTACCTATAGTACCTTGAGGACCATCGTCATTATTGGTGGCACCTCTCGTGTCTGTTAACAGTTTTCATCATTGACTGGTAATCAGACGATGTTCATGCATGTTCGACTTCAACTCCTATATTCACATGCCTGAACTTGTACTGTGTTCCGATCGAGTTGGAGCGCAAGACCCCAGATTGTGCATATTGAAATCTGGGCTGCATTTTGTGGATTATTGTAATCATTACATGACTCATTTATTGGATGGCTGTGACCATACCTGAGTCCATTTATTGATCCTCATCGGATGGCTGCGTCCATACCTGGGATCCAGCTTTTATATATACTTTGTTACGGATGGTTGTGACCATACCACATATATCATGTACTTGAGATATCAGTTGTACTTCTTTTTCGCAGGTTCTCCGGCGGCAGTGTTTTCAGTCACGCATGTTCTTGTAAAGCACTTCACCCCTCTCTATCTCGGGCCTCGTGCTTTAGGGGGCATCTGTTACACAGTAATTTGTCACCATTTGTCACCGTCCCTATTACCCCTCTACTGCATCTTGGAGGGCTCATTCCAGGACTTGTGAGAAGTGACAAGACTTGAAACCACTTGCATCATTCACCTATGAGCATGAGCTTCATATGCCTTGAAGACATCTCTGTAGCTTGCCCTTAAAAATCACCCTTTTTGCATTAGCACTGGTCCACTATGTACTACCCGCGCCAATGGGGAAAATACTATAAAGGGGGCGCGCCATTAGCGCTCTGTCCCAGAGTCGCAATCGTGCCAACCTTTTTGGGCAAAGTTTTTAACCAATCAACCTCTGAAAGTTATCCAACTCATTCACCAACTGAATCCAAGTTAAGTGAGGATGGTTTGGCTTCGAATATCCTTGAATGGGAAGTAGTTTTTCCACCATTCCATAGAAGTTTCCAAGTGATGAAGCCAAATCCATTATTGTTGTGATTGATCTTATCTCTTCCTTTTCATCTATAAAAGCTTGTTTCCATGGCTTGAGCAAGCTAGTTCTGATTCTAGTGGCAATACTTGTGCTGAAAGGGAGATATCAAGAGGTTAGAGTTGAAAGAGCCTTCTTTGTGTCTATAAGGCTTTACCTAAGTAAGGATATCTTGTCACCAAAGAGAGAGAGACTTGCCCCTCATCCCTTCAAGCTTTGCAAGACTTGTGTAGCTGAGCACCCAGCCAAAGGAGGACTTGACGTCAGGACGCTGGTTGTATTCTCCTTTGTTGATTATTAATAATAGATGACTATCATTATGGTTCCATTCTCATTGTTGTAATGATTAATGTTGAATTATATCCTTCCTGACTGATGTATAATTGCATATATTAGATTTCACGCTTGTGTTTGTGTTGTTCTCTTTGTGTGCAGGTGTCCGTTCACGGAGATAGTGGAGGATTGTGACCGGCCAAGACAAAGGAGCGTGGGCTACATCTCTTCTACGAACAAAAGCGTTGGGACTCAAGTAGGTCTTCATCACCTACCTTTCATTTGCAATTAGGAACTTGCGTGATAGCATTGTTTGATTGTTGCTAGACCCATTCTGGGCTAGTAGGGATCATATCTATCCGTAGAGGGGATTTACCTCTCCAACAATCTCTATAGCCAACCTTACATTACAAAATTGAGGGTGGACAACCCTATGACTCATCTACAAGCTATGCGCTCCGCGCCTAAAAAGTGTGGAGTCTTTACATCGGAGTTACAACTTATGACCAAAATATGGGCTTAAAGCCCCAAAACTTCCCTTGGAGGATCCCACACTCAACAGGCCCCCAACACAAACATCATGACTCACCCTCGAGTCACTCTGTTGGTGCAGAGATCCTTGCGCAAAGACCTCCCAACTCTTCCAAGATTGCTGCAAGGTTGGTAGCGCACTGAGCAACTGCCTGTTGTACTTCCTAGATGCGTTGTTTAGAGACCGTTGTAGTTGAATTGCTTTCCTGAACCTATTCCTATGTTCCTTGTATTTGCACGAGATTTTCTTCAATAGATTCTACAATGAAAAACACCTCAACAATCCATGGTTGTATGAGCACCTTCAAAGCGGCTTCCTTGTGTCGAGCAAAATCCACCTGCTCCTTGAGAACTTTCGCCTGTTGCATCTGCGTGAACCTCTATGTAAGGGAAACTATCTGCACTATCCCTTTTACTTCATTGTACCTTTGTTGTAGCTCGTGTGCCTCTGTTTCTAGGCATTGTATGTTCAGGTCCTCTTGTAGAGTAGTGAGAACCTCGAACGAGTTCTCAAACAACTTTGTGCAGTCTTTCACTGCACTGTTGACCTCGGCTGTGGATGTTGTGATGGCGAGGGCATGTTGTTCCTTGACCTTTAGCAGTGTTGAAGGCTATGCCTTCAATTGAAGCTCAGTTATCTAAAGGTTCAGCTCCAGCTGAACATTTGCCATCTCCTCCTTTTCCTCACGCACCCCTACTACTAGTTTCCGGATGCGCGCCTCCACTCATTCCTCTGCCTGGATGGAAATCTCCAAGACCATCTTGTAGGTTTCATTGACCACCTATACCAATTATCTATTCTGCACCACGACCTCATCGCATTGCAGGCTCAACTATTCAATGTTGATGTGTTTCTCGCTCATGACCTAGAGCACACAACCCTCCCTGGCGCACAGTTCTATAGTAACTCGATCTTGTAAACAACCATATTTATTCTGACTCCCTTTAGCCCACCGACCATAGGCCTGTCAGCCTCATTTTCTGTCATGAGTGCTCCCTGTGGTAGTACTATAGTGTTAGTCACATGGGCCCACAACATTTCCTCGACCGCGGCTATGTCTAGTGCGAGGCTGTTTGACACAGTACCAACCTCCGGAGTATGCACCTGCAACTCATGTATCTACACTCGAAGAGTTTTTGGCTTGTTGGGGCCTGACCCAAGTTCAGAGGTGATTTAGCCAAACAAATCCCAGTACTACTGGCCCTTTCAGCAACAGTCCGTGGAGCGCAAACTGAAGTCTCACCCGAAATAGTAGGGGAGGGTTCTAGAACCAGGTTTCCATGCCCTGGAGATGTCTGATGGTTTCAAGTGGTTCGTGGTTTGACCCTGTGTGGACATCACTACGCGCACTTACCCGTTCCTCATAGCCTAAGATGCTATGCTTGCGCAGCCCTACTTGGGGGTCAAAAAATTTTATTACCCAAATTATTACTATTAATCCAATATTAGTTTATTAACTTAGCTTATTTGTAGGTTTTCAGTTATATTTAACAAGATTCACCATTCATGTAAGTGCGCGCAATAAAGAAACAATATATTTACAAATGATATCAAACATATAATATCTCGAAACAGATACACATAATTGGTAACAAAACCTTCTTTATTAATCTCTTCTCCAATTATAGACTTGACTCCACCCTGCGCACTCAGCTGCAGGTGTCTGCGCACTCAGCTGCAGAGCCTTCTCCTACTCTACGACCCAAAGACACACTTCACACTGTGACTCAATCACTTAGACTTTTCATTATTCTCTTCTATTATCTCCCCCCTCTACACTTAGAGCCTCGCTCTATAGGTCTATCTAGCCAACATTACATTACAAAACTAGGGCAGACAACCCTATGACTCTGTTATACTTTCGTGCCTCGCGCCCGCAATTCGCGGGGCTTTATAACAAGATCAACTCAAAACTTGGGCTTTGAGCCCCAAAACATGTCGTTGAGGGGAATCCATGCCCAACAGAACCCCAACACAAACATTGTCACTCACCCTCGAGTCACTCTATAGGCACGACAATCTTGGCGTGGAGTCCCTCCAACTGTTCTCGAATGGTACTAATATCCACAATGCACAGAGCTGTCGTTTGCTGAACCTGCTGCATCCATTCTTCTAAGACCTCTGTGTCTAAATTGTTTCCCTACATTTGTACCAGCATCTACTGCATATGTTTATAGTCCCGCGCCTTTGTCTGGCTCCTCGAAGTGCGAAGACTTTGCTTTAGCCAGCTAGTCAGATAGCCAACCCACCCATATAGGGCTTCAAGTAGATGCCATTTACTTTTCCTGGGATTGGTTCTCCATTTAGTTTGACTAGCTGGATCGTGCTTTCTTCTGTGACCTCCTTAACCATGTATGGTCCCAGCCAACGCATTCTGAATTTTCCTGGAAAATTTTCAAACTTACTTTCATACAACAGTACTAAGTCATTGACCTTGAAGGTGCGTAACTCGATATGGTGGTCGTGCCAAGATTTTTCACGCTGCTTTTGTACCTGCTGATGAAACCTAGCCAAGAACCATTCTTCCTCAAGTTCTTCCAATTGCGGGAGCCTTTCTTCTAGAGTTTCGCGATCCGTTATCCCTATGAGCATGGCTATGCGTAGACTAGGTACGATATATTCCATCGGCATGATAGCTTCCATGCCATAAACCAACTGGAAAGTTGTTTGTCCCATTAGCTTCTTGCATGTTGTTCTGTAAGCCCATAGCACTGCAGGTATGCGCAAGTCCTAATCGCTTCACTACGCGTTACACACTTTGGTCAGTGCAACCTCCAGTATTTTTGTTGAAGGCTTCTACAATCCCATTGCTTGTGGGTGTTACGATGTACTTTTTTGATGATACACCTGGAATTATTTTGTGAGCATGCTGATGGTTTCGTTCAAGAAATGTGTTCAGTGATCACTCATTAATATTTTCGAACAACCAAATCGGGTCAACACCTTTTTGGACAAAAACTTCGCAGCCATAGCAGTCTTTGACAGGTTACGCTTCTACCCATCATGTCAGGTACTCCATTGTGGTGATGATGTAGCAAACACCCATCTTTCCCTGAGGTTTGATCGGTCCCACAAAGTTGATTGCCCATTTTTTGAAAGGTTGTAGTGTCATTTGTGGATTTAATGGCATCTTATCTCTCTGCGATGGTTTTCTAGTCCTTTGACATATATCACAGGCCTTACAGTGCGCTTTTGAATCCTGGTACAGGGTTGGCCACTACAACCCTACAAAAAGAATATTTTGTGCAGTTTCTCATCCTACATAGTGTCCTCCTACAGTACCCCCATGTGCTTCCATGAGGATCTGCCTTTGTTCGAATTCAAGTACGTATCTTCACAATATCTCATCATTGCCCATTTTTTGTAGGTGCCCTACAATGATATAAAAATCTGTTGCCCACAACACCAATTCCTTCTTCTGTTAGATAGAGTATTCCTTTGGTGCAGTCCTTGTTGTTAGAAAATGGATTACATATTTGAAGTGTCTATCTGTGAGACGCACCACAAAGAGATGTGCATAAAGTAATCCTTCCTCCAAACTAGTAGGTTCCTCACCCGTCTCAATACGCGACAAGTGATCTGGTCCTATGTTCAGGCATCCAGGTTTGACCATGACCTCAAAGTCATATTCTTGAAATAATAAGAGCCACCTACATATGTGCCACCCCAACATTGGCTTATTGACCACGTATTTCAGTGCGGAATGGTCAGTATACATCTTGAAATGTCCTCCTAGCAAATATTGTCGATATTTTTGGAGCACATACACCATCGCTAACCCCTCACGCTCAGTTGTGGAATAGTTCTTTTCAAATTTTGACAATCTATGACAGGAAGACGCGATAAGGTTGTCCAAGCCCTCGTCGCCCTCTTGTGTGAGAATTTCTCCCAGCGCGATACTCGATGCATCAACATGGACATGAAACTCTGCATCCCAATTTCCCTTTTAGGACATCCAAGCTCTTCATTCAATCATCATTCCAGCAAAATGTGACATCTTTTTTCAATAGTTTCTCCATCGGCGCAGTGATTTGGGCATAGCTTTTGATGAACTTCCTATATTATCCTGCATGTCCCAAGGTAGCGCATAGATTTTTAACACTTCACGGTGCTTCCAAATTAAGAATTATTGTAATCTTAGCAGGGTTCGCCATCAATCCCTGTTTGCAGACCACGTGTCTCAACAACTTCCCAAAGGGAACCAGGAATGTGCACTTCTTAAGGTTCAGCACAATCTGGTGTCGTCAGCAAGTATCTAGCATCAAGAGTAAGCTTGCTACGTGGTGCTTAACCAATCTAAAGACCATCCAATCATCCATATAGACCTCCAGAAACTTGTGGATGTATTCTTTGAATGCGGCAACAACGATGCATGAAAAGATGGTTGGCATGTTCTTCAATCCAAACTGCATAACAGTGTATTGAAAGCAACCCCATTCTGTTGCGAAGGTCGTTTTTCTCCTATATTCTGGCATGATCTTGATCTAGTGATACCCCGAGAACCCATCCATGAACGAGTATGCTTCTTGTCCACCAACATTTTCCAATACTTAATCTATGAACAATGTCAGGAATGGGTCATGTACATAGGCGTCATTCAGCTTCCTGAGGTCGACGCATATTCTTATTTCGCCCTTTTGCTTTTTCTCCTATACTACCATAGGACTCAGCTAGTCGGATTCTTCCACAGGCTCAATAATTTCGGCTGCAAGCACTTTGTCTAGTTCTATGCAGACCTTTTCCTTATATTCCGGATTCAAGTAGTAAGGATTCTGCATAACCGACTTTGCACTGTGTTTTAGGGTGATCTTCATCATTCCTAAGTCGCCAATGATCCCTTTTAAATCTGTAATTTTGGTCGGGAATAAGTCTTGGTATTCGTGGAGTAAATCAACGACCTTATCCACCATGGCATCATTCCAATAATCTACAAGCATTGCATACTTTGGTTTCGCCTCCATTCCAATGTTTACCTACTTCATTTTTCACGATGCAATGATGTCAGGATCCTCAATCAATGGTCCTCAAACCTCGCGATAGCTTTCCATTTCTGGAATGTTAATATTTTGTGGATCCTCATCATCCTCCTCAACATTTACATTGTAACACTCTAGTGCGCAGCTCAGTTGTGTCGCCCATTCTGGATGAAGTACTTCCATTGGCTCCTAGGGTATTTTGAATATAGCTTCTTTTACTACTTGTAGCACATCATCAACAGTATCCCACCAATGATCTTCAAATGTGAAGGTTAGCAGGAATCCTTCGTGCAAGATATCCCATTCACTCATGCCATGGCGGAGCTCTGTCTCAGTATACCAATTCATGGGTATGACATCCAGAGTATGAAATAACAAATGCACCCATTGAGGTTGTCATGCAATGCAGTGATTTGACCATCATGTTGCAATTGAGCGTGGTTACCTCGTGTAACCGGTTCTACCATCGTTCTATTTCCTCATCTGAATCTGATGTGCAGGAGCTTTCGTGCTCCCACGAAATCCTGTCATCCTCAATTGGATTCACCTAATCCTATTCCCAGACTGTTATCTTGTACATATAGTCTAGATTATTGTCTCTCTCGTCGTCATGCACTAGCTCCATGTAGCGTGATCATTTTGTGCTTCTTTAGATTTATCACTCTGTTCATGTCAGTGGCCCAATCTATTCCTAGTAGCGTGGGATAGGGATTATTGTCATCAACAATCTCTATCACTTTGAAATCTGCAAACACACTTGCAGCTTCAATATCCACCATTACTCCATGCAATCTTCCTATCGGTAGGATCTTCTATTGGTTCACCATTCACAACTGAATAGGGGACCACTACAATGTGGGCCTACCCATGCGCTACCATGTCTTCTTTGGCAGTACATTCGTGTCTAATCCTAGATCCAAAATTACTTGATCCATTTCATACTCCTCGATTTGTGTAGTCAATCTCATTTCCCTTCATGTTTGTGATGTGTGCTTTCCGAGCTTCCGGACTATGCATTGTTCCCTTGATCCAGCACATCTAGTGATGAGCTCTTGTAGTCCTTTCACTGCTTTTCTATCAGACAATAGCTTCATGCATGTCTCCAAAAAGGTAGTGAGTATTGAAGGATCATGGGCATAATGTCCTGGCCCTCCACAATTTTAACAAATCAGTTGTCCACAACCCCTTCCTGTTCCCATTCCGCCTCGACCTCATCCACACCCCTGGAATCCAGTGCACGCCATTTCTACATTTTGATCGAGGGCTTGCGTTTTGGTCTGAACTCTGTAGACAGGAGTTCGATCCATAACTAGTTCATAACTCCTACAGGTGCATTGGTCATGGCCTACTGATCTACAGAAATTATAGAACAACTTCTAGGACATCTACGTATACTTCTGTAATAGGTAATAATTATCCGTAGTATGTTTTCCTCCTATCTGAAAAATCAAACACCATAACGCAGGCATCGTGCTCGGTCCTGCTTGTGCTTCTCATCTTAATGGCATCGGCCCTCTTCCTGCCAAGTAGTTCGTGATGACTGGACAATGGTCCTTGTCGTGTCCCTATCCCTTGCAGTTTATGCACCATATCCCCTCGCGTGCCTCTAGGCAGGTTGTCTTGTCTTATTTCAAACTCTTCATTTGTAGACACAAATTTTTTAGTTGCGCGTGGATTTGTTGGACTCCCAGGCTAGGATCTTGTATCGGGGTCTCGTGCAGTCTCATTGCAATCTCCAAAGCTTTGGCTTGGGTGGATAACTTCTATTGCGACAGCGCAGTCCTTATATGCAACATTAGTGACACTACAAACCATGTGTGGTGTTGTACATCCGTTAAGGTCATGTTGGCTTCGCGAATCATACTCTTCAATCTCTGAGCCAGCTCCCAGGGGGTCTCACTTGGAAGCATCGCAATTTCCTTATCCTGATAATCGACTGTGTCTCTGATTTTAGCCTGCTAAATTCCCTGTTCAGCCCAACCTGGATATTTGCGATCCCCGCTTTTGGATGGCCATTAGAATATTTAATGTACCATGTCAGTGTGTGATCCTCCAATGTGCTTATCAACGTTGCCTTCTTTATATTTTCATCCATGACTCCTTGTGCTTCCCATACCACTTTTACTACGAACCAAAATTGGTTTGGATCTTCGTTCCCTACTCCCTTGAACACTGGAAATTTTATCACACTCGCCATATTGAACTATGGTGGTGTGGGTGGAGATGGGGGTGAAGGTGGTGAGACTAGTGCTAGCATAGGTGGAGGTGGTATGCGCAGAATTCACTACCTCATCAGACTGATTGCACTTCTTGGTGAATCTTTCGTGAGCTCTTCCTTGTTTTCTCGCCAAGGCGAAATCAAGGGGCTATTCTCTATCTTTGTATTACCTTAATTTCTATAGATCCTCCCACTTCGTGTATCCCTAAGCATCAATTTATTCGCATAACCCACTTTTCACTCAATAGCATTTTAATCCAAGTGTTCAAATATTTAATGTACTTACCTCGCAGTTCTTTTAGGAAGCGTCATTCTGCCTTGCTATAGTTGAATGTTGTGTCTACTGTGAATTCGGTGATAAACCCCCCTATAATTAGATTGAGCCAATGGTCCATAGAGCATGCGATCTTATCTTCCGATGCTTCTAGTATGCGTACCAATTATGGAGTCCACACAATCAGTTTGTCAAGCCTACAACTTCCTTGACTGTTTGCTAGCTTCGTGATCCACTCATACAACTCAGAGGGGAAGGATGCAAAGAAAATTTTGTGGATTTCAGTATATAAGTAGCGCTCTAACCATTGTTCCTTTGATACCTGTGGATTCCTGTTTTCCTATGCTACGAAATCATGAATCTTTCTATCCAACCACCCTTCAATTTCTTTCTTCATAGCATTCCAATGACACGACATCAGCCATCCCTCATGCTGATCCCAGTCCTGGAAATGGAACCATTTGTTGGTTTGTTGGGGCCTGACCCAGGTTCAGAGGCGATTTAGCCAAACAAATCTTAGTACTACAGGCCCTTTCAGCAATATTCCATGGAGCACAGACTAAGGTCTCACCTAAAGTAGTAGGGGAAGGTGCTAGAAGTAGGTTTCTACACCCTGGAGATTTCTGATGGTTTCAAGTTGTCCGCGGTTCGACCATGCATGGAAATTGCTACATGCACTTACCCATTCGTCACAGCCTAATATGTTTCCTTCGCGCAGCCCTACTCAGGGGCTGAATAATGTTATTACCCAAGTTCTTACTAGTAATCCAATATTAGTTGATTAACTTAGCTTATTTGTAGGTTTTCAATTATATTTAACAAGATTCACCATTCATGCAAGTGTGCGCAGTAAAGAAATAGTATATTTTGAAATGATATCAAACATATAATAACTCGGAATAGATACACAGAATTGGTAACAAAACCTTTCTTTATTAATCTCTTCTCTGTTTACAGACTCGACTCCACCCTGCGCATTCAGCTGCAGCAGTCCATGCACTCAGTTGTGGACTCTACTAGGCCTCTGTGCAATCAGCTGCAGATCCTTCTCCTACTCTACGACCCAAAGACACACTTCGCACTGTGACTCAATCACTTAGACTTTTCATTCTTCTCTTCTATTATGTTATGAAACCAGCTCAAGAAAAGATAGAAAAGATAGATCAACGCCTTAGAATTCAGCCTCTTTGAGGGGGAAACCTCCTTTACATTACATAAATGAACAATTCTTGGATGATACAAATGATAAAACCTCCTTTCTATATATAGGAGTCTAAGAAGTCATAATATAACCCAGCCAACCTAACAATAATAATATAAAGCCACAAAAATAACAATAGAGGGATTCTATGGGGCACAGTAATAACAATATGGGGACAATAGGGGCACAACAATATTAATAAGGGGTACAACTAAAATAGTAATGGGGTAATCACTAGTATTATAGGGACCTAACATATTATCTATCCCCCCTCTACACTTAGAGCCTCACTCTATTTATACAATACCATGGTCCGCGGACCATGGGTAGGTCTATCTAGCCAACATTACATTACAAAACTAGGGCAGACAACCCTATGACTCTATTATACTTTCGCGCCCTACACTCGCAATTCGTGGAGCTTTACAATAAGATCAACTCAAAACTTGGGCTTTAAGCCCCAAAACATGCCATCGGGGGGATTCCATGCCCAACAAGAGCCCCCAACACTGTCTGGTGTTCCTTTGTAAACTACTAGAGGGCATCTGTGGTGATGTCCCTCACCATCTCCCCAATGTCATGTAGATCCCCCCTCAGTGAGGGTGATCGGGTCGAAAGAAGTCTTTGAGGCATTCGACTTCTTCCACGGCCCCACCTACTCTCTTGGGCATTGTCATTTCAACTGTGTGGACACTGTCTGTGGGTCCACACCACCTTCCTCCGGATCTGTTTCCTGTTTGTACAAAGGAAACTTCTGGCCTTTGCGCTCCTTCTCTGCTGCCTTTGCAACGTTGCGCACCTCCTGCGCCTTCCATCGTGGAGTTGGTTGGAGCGCGCCACTCTGGCGGCCATGACTCAAGCATGGCGAATATGACATCGTCTGTTGCCAGGTAAAGTAGCTCGTGCCATGTCTTTGCAGAGTCCTTGCACACCTTAATGTACACGTGGTGGAAGTCCGCTTTGAACTCCATGAAACTCGACAGACCATTATAGACAGTGGGCGATAACCATGACTTGGGGTTAATCCCCATTCTGATGTTCATCTCCATGAACACCCATAATATTGTTTTGTCTCTTATCCACTACGCATCTCTAGTTTTCGACAACAAAGCATACATTGCTACCTCTGCAAGATCTTGCGCAATCATTGGGAACTAGCTATCCTCGGGCAATTCCCAAGCCACTAGCTCTATGGATAGCAGAAGCCATGCATAGTGGAAATTCTTCCCATGCTCCTGTGCTTCATGGCATTTCTCTAGGAACTCTCTACACAAGTAGTTTTCCAATTAAACTAGACCCCTTCTGTGCATTGCATGACAAGTGAAACCACTGACGCAGGCACCTCATCCCTGCAACATTTCCACATAACCTTTTCAGCAAATATCTTTGTCGCGACTTTGACCAAGGCATTGTTAATGCTGGAAATCGCGTACCCTCTCTTCTTCTTCTCCATCTTGAACTTCTTCTTTATGGCCTCTACAATGGCCAAATCATCACTCTTGCCCTTAGAGATATTCGTTGGATCCTCCCCTTTGCAAGGGAGCTGGGTAATTCTATGGATTAAGTGGTCCGTGATGGGGATGGGCTCATCTAGCCACAAGCACCCATCATGAACTAGGCAAAGCAGCTGCCTGATGATGAAAATAGTCACTTGGGTGCGATGGTAATGTGGCACCCAGAGAATTTTTAATAGTCCAACCTTCTCCACACCTCTTAGCCATGGGCATGGCTCCAACTCTATAACTCCCAACAATGTTTTTTTCTTTTGGCGCATTAGCTACGTGGTTGCCAAATGTGGGAACTTCTCGTGGTTCGTGAGATCACAGTCTTCAAATTTCAGCATAGGCACTCACCTCAAGTGTGCTTTGTCAAAAATGATGTCATCAGGAAGCAACAGAGTCTATAAAGATAATTTTATCTCATATAGGTCTTTGGGCACCATTTCTTTCGCCTTCCTCCGAGGAACATACACGGGAACCCTGGTCAAAGGGTCTGCACCTTGGGTTTCTAGCTCCATCTCTACGTCCTCTTCCTCTTCTACCGGGATTTCTTCAAAGTCTTCCTCCTCCTCATCGACTTCCAAGTTGATAACCTTCCCCTTTTCTTCCATAGTAAGCCTAGTTCTCAGTGGGTTTCTAGGGGACACGCGCACTAGTACCATAGGTTGTTTGTCTTTCTTGGGTCTTGGCATGCGCGGAAATTTAGGGATTTATGCGACTGTCCCGAAACTTTCTGGAGCTTCTCCTACCATTAAGGCCTGTGCGGCCTCCTCAGCGGTCATTGCTCTGATATCCATGGCTTCCTCAGGCACTGCCATATTGTTATTCCACAATTCTCGTAATGGCTCAGGTAAGTGCTCAAACAACAACTTCGACTTCAAAATATCAAACAAATCTAAGTTCATGAATATTTGGGCATGCAACAGCTCAACTCTCAAATGGGCAAGTGTTTTTTTTTGTTTGCTAGATAGCCCTTTTTAATTCATAACGCCTTTTGAATTTCAATTTGACCGTTCCCCCCACATTCGGTCTATTAATGCTCACTTAACGGCAGATTTTCAAGAATCTAGCCCATAAAGTTCACCTTAAATTCCTGTCGCCTGCTCCATTTGCTCTCAAACCAAGCATCACATCATGAATAGTGACTGTAATAGTCACTTTCCAGCCAAACTGCGTGGCAGCACAGCTACCCTCGTGTTGTCGTGGACCCTATGACACTTCGCTACCATGGTCCTGACATCATGCAGCTCCCAGGAAGAGTAGTTTATAGTCTCGCACCTCCTTTCAACTACCTGGAGCGCTCAGATTATGCTTCCTACAACTAGTCAGATGGTTGGGCCACCTGTGTATGCCTTCAAATGACTGCCATTGACTTTCCCTGGGAAGAGTTACTGCACCACGCCACCATCTGTGGTCTCCTTAACAACATATGGTCCCAACCAATGAATTCCGAGCTTCCGTGGGAATTGATCAAACTTACTGTCATATAGCAACACCAAATCATTCACCTTGAAGGTGCACAACTTAACATGTCGATTGTTCCAGGCCTTTTCGTGTTACTTTTGCACCTGCTAGTGGAATTCAGACAAAAATCATTCTTCTTTGAGCACCTCCAACTGCACGAGCCTCTCCTCTAGGGCTCTGTGATCCGTCATACCTATGAGAACTGCTATGCATAGACTAGGCACAATGTATTCCACATGCATTACAACTTCCACTCCATAGACAAGCCTAAAAGGTGTCTGTCCTATTAGTTTCTTAAATGTTGTCCTATAAGCCCATAATACTGCGGGTATGCGCAGGTCCCATTCACTTCATTGTGGATTGCATACCTTGGTCAGTGCAGTCTCCAGTACTTTGTTAAATGCTTCTACTATCTCGTTAGCTTGTGGCTGATATGGTGTGATTTTCTAATGATACACCTCAAACTCTTCTGTCAGCGTGTTGATCATCTCATTCAGGAAATGTGTACTGCGATCGCTAATCAAGATCTTCAGACATCTGAATCACGTCAATACATGTTCAAACAGAAACTTCACAGCCATTGTGCCTGTGCAATCTTTTATTGGCTATGCTTCTACCCAACAAGTCAGATACTCTGTCACAGCAATGATATACCTCGCACTTGTCTTTCCTTGAGGTTTGATAGGTCGTACAAAGTCAATTGCCCACTTTTAAAAGGGTTGCAATGTCATTTGCAGATTCAAAGGCATATTTTCTCTCCACGATGATTTACCTGTTCTTTGACATACATCACAGGCCTTCCAATGTGCTTTTGAATCCTGATGAAGGGTCGGCCACCAAAACCCTGCACGTAGAATCTTCTGCACAGTCACTCTCCCTACATAATTTCCTCCCGTAGTGCCTCCATGAGCATCCGTGAGGATATTGCTTCATTCAAATTCAAGTACATACCTTCAGAGTATCTCATCATTCCCCATTTTTGTATAGATGCCCCGCAATGATAGAGAAATTTGCCGTGTGCACCACTAGTTCCTTCTTCTGCTAGACAGAGTACCCTTTTGGCATAGTTCCAGTTGTGAGTAAGTGAATTATATCTTCAAAATGTCCATATGCTACGACACAGAAAACAATTGTCCATCAGGTAATCCTTCCTCTAGACTAGTAGGTTCCTCTCCTGTCTCAATGCGCGATAGGTGATCTGGTCCCGCATGCAATCATCCAGGGTTCATAACAACTTCAAAATCATATTCTTGGAACAATAAAAGCCATCTACATATGCGCCCCCTAACACAGGCATATTAACCAAGTACTTCAGCATGGAATGATCTGTATACATCTTAAAGTGACCCCCTATCAAGTAGTGTCAATACTTTTGGAGTACATATACCATAGCCAGTCCCTCGCGTTCAATGGTCAAATAATTCATTTATTCTTTAGATAATCTGCAACTTGCAAACACGATAGGTTGATCCAAGCCTTCTCCACCTTCCTGTTTTAGTACTTCCCCCAGTGTTATACTTGATGCATCAACATGGACATGAAACTCTTTCTTCCAGTTCGGGAAGACCAAAATCAGCATAGTAACCATGTTTTGTTTCAATACATCCAGGCTTTTCTTACAATCATCATTCCAGTAGAACGTGACTTCCTTTTTCAATAGCTTTTCCATCAACACGGTTTTTTGGAGAATTTAGCATCTATGGATAAATACTAATTCCCTAGATAAGTATTTGTATCTAGAACAACAATTGAAAGTGTTTTAGACTCTTCCTATAAGCAATAGATAAGATGAGAAGATAGAAGGCCTACATGTAGTTCCTCTTTCCTCTCGTCTCCCTTGTATCGTTTCCATCGCTCCTTCCCATATTTAAACCGCTTGATAAGTACCCTGTAAACACAACAAAAGACAAAGAACCAATCAAAGCATACAATCTATTGAATATAAGTGAAAGGAATCAGATACAATTCACACACATAAGCATTATGAAACAATACAAACATATGGGAAAAAGGTTCAAACACTTTATTAGATAGAAGAAGGAATTACAACCATTGGTGTTTGATTCAAAGCCATTCCTCTAGCTTGGATCCCATCCACATCACATCAAAATCATGACAAACTTGTAGCATCACAATACTTGCTTCAAGGCCAAACCTCATAGCAGCATTATCTCCTTACAATTCAACATAGTCCATCCCCTGATCACTTAGGTTAGTGGTCAATTTATAGGAAGATGAAGGAGGTTTCATCATTAATGGGGGAATTGAATGGCCTTCCATACTTAGAATTAGTTCCTTGGAGGAAAGGATGAGCATAGGATGCATGTTAATTCATTCCTCATCCATTTCGAGCTCATAGGAGTTGATAAGTCAAGGAAGCATCTAGATGACTTCAAAAGACAAGAATATTCCCCAAACCCTATGTGAATTTCACTCATTCTCACCCAGCGCAGGTGAAAGGATGCCTAAGTGCTATGCAGAGCACCCCTAGCAATGGACTTAACTGCTCTGCAGCACACCTTCATAAGGGCTTACCTATGCTTGTCCCTCTAGAGGCTATTTCTGGATGTCTTAAAGTCATGAAACTGTATGGGAAGGAGGCATTCAAAAGGGTGACTTGTTTAGGGCATGAAGCAACTGAAATTAGGGTTTGATAAGCCCTAAAACACTGACCTGAATGTTGGTATTAGATGTTCCCAAATAGATCTATAACAGCTTCCCCCTAAAGCATGAAGTTGGAAAAATGCCAATGTTGAATGAAATGCTTTATGATGTGATGAGGAGGTATCAAAGTGGAAGGTGACTTGCATCAATTAAAATGCCTATATCATGATATTTGATTCTACATGAATTTCTGAGGTAAGGCATACCCATGCTCAACTTATCAACTTTCATTACATGTACCTAAACAGTCATCTACAGATATAGACCCATGATCAGAATAACCATCAATGTAAAGCCATTGTACATATGATTTAGTGCTCCTGAAATTGCAACCCGGATGGATGAAACTAAATCTGGGGTCTTCAATCTTGTTCAACCATTCACTCAAGTATGAGTCTTAACCATGTGAACATGTGATCTGAAGTCGAACATGGGAAGACACCATCTAATTACCAGCCAATAATGTAAGTTGTTAACAGATGTGAGAGTAATCACCGATAATGATAATGATCCTCAAGGTAATACAATACATTCTACATGGTGTGAATGGACGATTTGATATCAAACACCATACAAAGTCTTTCAATCGAATGCCATTGATGTATGCATATTGCCGAAAGCGAGAAACCTGCCATTGATGCATGCAAGATTCAAGGCACTGAATGGGTGTTTCTAAGTCAACTTCTTGGATAATGTGTTGATGTCAAAAAAAAGTGACTCGTCGTAGGAGGGCCTTGACGTATCCCACATCAATGACATGAAACAAGTGTAGTGATTTTAGAGATGGAATTTGACTGACGACACAAGGTTCAGGAATGGTGGTCATGAAAATGAAGGCTTATGGTATTGTAAAGGATGGATTTTGACTGGATTACTTCTCTTGAACATGTCAGTGACACTAATGTGAATTGGTAGCATTGACACAAAACAAAGTGATGGATGGTATGATAGACCAATGGTATGATAACCATCAAGCTAATAATCCAACCCAAATAGTCATAGTGATGGAGTGAAAGTGTCATGTTCAAGAGCGACTTGCTACCATAAAGTGGTTTTCCCCTTTTTTCCCACTTTCCCCAGTCATTGTTGACCAGTGCCTCTTTATTTTTATTAATCTTGAGGAGGATAACATATGATTGTTGTATAATTTCTCCCTTCGGGCAAATCCATCGCTATTTGATGTTTTAATGAGTCTAGTGAAGGTGAAACTCGGTCTTGTCTAGATGGACAAGTTTGTCGCTATTTGATGTTTTAACGAGTTTAATGACAAAGATAACTCGATCCTTTTCATGTTTAGAGAGTTTGAAAAAGGACAAAAATAAAACACCACAAGTTCTTTTTCATAAGCTCTCAAGTCCGAAAAAGTGAAATAATACAAGGGAGATATCATTTCCAATCCGTTAACAAGTTGGAAAGGACAAGTGCTCAGCAATCTTTTCATATTTAGAGATTCTAGAAAGAGCTTAAAGAGAACTCCAAGGGGGTTCCTTTTTCATTTTTAATAGAGCTTGAAAAAGAGATAAAAGTGTGCTCTGTGGTCAAAGGTACAACTTACAATCGAGCACGTTGAATTCTGTAAATCAATTGCAAAACCTGCTCAAGGCATCACCAAATGGATTAAAAATATCTATTTCATAGGAAAAAATAGGTAAGTACTAATGTTTAATCGATTAATGAACATGAAATAAACATAAAACAAGTTTTTCCCATGTAATGTTTACCATTTGGAACTTACCATTCAGTTTTATGCTTTGAGCTTAGTCTTTTACCTCGATATTCACCAGCTATTTGCGAAAGATTTTGTGGACTATTTCTCGATTCATCTGGACCAGGTAGGAGCTAAACCTCTCTACTTTATTTTCAAGTCATTATTTTTTCATTTCATGCAAGTTTTAGGGTTTTTTGGGGCCCCTAGGGTTTTATTGTTTTCCTTGGGATCAGCGTAGGCTTTCACATTGAAAAATGCACTGAAGAGCACCCATATAGAAGGTTTCATGCTCTAAGTGCACTATCTCTGTGTCTATCCTGCACTGGGCGCATTTCCCAAGTTTGTTTTAGTTGTTTGCTCCAAAATTTGCCCTGTTTTTTGCATGGAAAGGAACCTAATTTAGCTTATGATTGTGTTTTCAGGCTTTCATCGGATTACAATGGTGATTACATTGTGAGAAAGAGAGAATGAAGAACAAGACATGGTTGCCTTAAAAAATCCAGGTATAGTTGAGGCCCTAAAAAATTGTGGGTTACTCAAATAATTTAAGTTGTTCAGAATGAGGCAACAAATAGAACTAATGCAGTTTCTTGTTCATGCATGGGATCCAACAGATTAGAATTTTCACATTAGGGACAAGATGGTTCCTATTACCATTTAGGATATTTACTTTCTTACCAGACTATTGAGGCGAGGTGCCCCTATCTCACTTTCTGGATTTGCCCGTGGAGGTGAATCAGTGAGAGATTATATCAGACAGTTTTGTTGGCCAGGTACATAGCCTAGCAAGGATGGGAAAATAAATATCAGGGATGTAGGTGATTTTCCTTTAAGAATGATCCTCTTCACAATCGCAAAATTGGCTGGCAGTATGACACTCCATCTGGCAAACATATCTTATATGCAGTATGCACTGGAGTGTCTAGAACCAAAGGTTTTTAACTGGTGCGAGGTTGTGCTTTATTTACTGAAAGAACAACTGACCCAGGTAAAAAGCAGTGAGACGAAGAATTTCTACTATGGTTCGATCTTAATTTCTTTTGCCTTAGAGAAAACCCCATTGATGCAACCACAACATGTATCATTGGGTGTGGCTGGTCCTAGAGATCCATGTATGCAGAGATGGGTTGAATTGATGGCTCGACATGCAGGTCAATCAACAATCATTTTATGCCCTGTATTTTTCAGCTGGCCTGAGCGACAACATGTTGTTAGCGAGAAGCATGCATAATCAAGGATGGATTATCGTGGAGATCTAGATTTGATTCTACCAGTTGGAGCACAATGGGTGCTATGGGTAAGTTGTTTGACCAAAGTGTTTTTTGATTTTTTCAAGTTTCTACATGTTTTTTGTGTTTTTCAACATTTCCAAGACTAAACTAAAATTACTCTTATGCATGCAGATGTGGGTACTGTTCGACCTGCGAGACACCAACAGGTTGCAGGTGGGCAAGCGCAAAGAAACATCAGGGGAGCAGTTCTCCAGGACTTGGATTTGGTTGAAACCTTAGCAAAGTTGCAGGATCACATAGAGGGATTAACCCTTGGTATTCCAAATATCTGAATCGAAGAGTTACCTATAAGGCTGTAGAGCCACACTATGGGTGTTCCTAACCATTGGGCTAGGCTTTTGCGCATGATAGCACAGGCTGTGACTTGTTACCATGAGCACCACTAGATCTACTTGTGATGTTTTGTACGGATTTTTTTTAGTTTTCAAGTCAGATGACCAAATGTGTCTTGGGCAAAAAATTTGTAAAAACTTTTAAAACACCTATCTATTTTACTTTCCGACTTTTTTATGGTTATATGCAATCCTATTCAATTGATGATGTGAATTGAAAATACTACTTTTACATGTGTCGCAAATGTCTATTTAACACATAATTTGCTAGAGAGTTAGTTAATGTGTTAATATTTCTAGAAATATGTTGATATTGAATGTGTTCAAAATATCTTTCCAAAATACAAACTCTAAGGAACATTAAAAAAATTGTTGGATTTCGGACAGTATAAATTTTTGTTAGTTGTAGTACAACGAGTTGCGAGTCTAGCCTAATAATGATTTAGTGAATGCCAAGTGAAATGGCATAAGAGATTAATTCAATCAACGCACTATACTCAACGATATTGTTTGTCGATCGACTGATACAAATCCCTTGGAAACTCACTAACTCGCCACTTGGAGCAAAAATATCCCATGATGCAGAAGACAAATTTTGCGTACTACAACTAGCACCATCGAGGTAACCAACAAAAGGTTTCGAATATTTCGACATCTGCAACAAATGCAAAGAGGATTACTAACTAGATAAAAATCTCTAAAATAATAACACACACATGCAATGAAAGCATACATACAGTGAGTTTTACTACACTTAATCAAGCATAGTAACATTTGAGGTACAACCCGTTTCAGGGCTGCAACAATGGAATCCCATCATAATCTACTAAATCGTAAGCCACTTTTGCTAGAACACGCTTGACAACATAAGTTCCCATCCACATTGGTTCAAATTTCCATGCTCCAAGTTTATCAGCTTCCTAATCATAAAGCAAGACCAGGTCTCCTTTTGATAAGATACGAAGCTTGACATTCCTATCATATTTCGCCGTAATACGTTTCTTATGTGCTTCGTTAGCCATTGCGGCATCACGACGGGTTTCATCGAGATGGATTAATTCCAAGAAATGCCCTTTTTCTTTAGAAGTGTTGGGTAACATGTCAATTTCCATTTTGAGCAATGAAATTTCACAATGTATTGGTAAGATTGCTTCCAAACCATACACCAACTGAAAGGTGTAAATCCAGTTACATTTCTCACCAAGGTTCGATATGCCCACAAAGAAGAGTATAGGATTAAGTGCCAGTTTCTTTTATGAACCCCTATCATTCTCTGCAACATCTGCTTCAGGACTTTCTTGATGGCCTCAACTTGTCCATTCGCTTGTGGATAATATGGGGTAGAACTATCATGTGACAGTCCCAACTTAGCAGTCAATTCATCCATCATGTGATTGTGAAAATGTGACCCATGATCTATAAGTATGGCTTGTGGTATACCAAACTGGGCAACCACATGGTTAAAAAATAAAAGAGCAATTGTTTTGCCACTATTTTTCAATGTTGGCATCACCTCGACCCATTTTGTAAAATAGTCAACGACGACTATAATATACCCATGCCCCTTGGCCAAGGTGGGGTTACATGTCATAAAGTCAATGCCCCATTTGGTGAATGGGCCAACATAAATGACTGGATGTTGTGATGCAGGTGGTAATCTGGTTTTTCGGTCATATATCTGGCATGCATGATAGCTTCTGACAGCAATAATACAATATTTAAATATAGTTGACCAGAAAGAACCAACACGAAGAATTCTCTATGTGGTTGCATATCCAGATAAGTGTCCACCACAGGAACCAGAATGGAAATCATTCAATGCTTTCTCGGCTTCCTCATGTGTGAGGCACCTTCGTAAAACCGTATCGATACCATGAAGGTAAAGTGTGTCGCCAATGATCAGATAATCTTTGGCTTGGTAACGAATACATCACTGTTGCGAGTAAGAGGTATCTTGCCGGAAAGTTTGGGTCTAGAGATAGATCAGTATATCTCCATACCATGCATTCGATGATGAAATTAGAAACAAAGACTCATCCAATATTGATGGTTCAGATGTTTAACCGATGGAGGTAGAGGGAAAGTCACATAGTAACTCAGCGAAAAATAGTGATTTCTTTGATTTGGACTTGATGAATTCCAAATCAAACTCTTGTAAAATAATTATCCATTTAGAGTATTTTCCCCCCAGCAATTGACGTGACAAAATGTATGTCATAAGGTTGCAATCTGAAATGACAGTTGTTTTCCATAACAGGATATAGTGGCGAAATATTTGAATAGCTTGCATAGCTGCCAAAGCTAGTTTTTCAACATAAGAGTACTTACTTTCTGTGTCATTGAGATTACAGCTCGAGTAATAAATCAGATGCTCAATCCCATTTTCTTCCTGGACTAAAATCATGTCAGTGGTTGTATCTGCAGCGGAGAGATACAGGTAATATTCATTTTGGTAATTTGGAGAATACATTAATGAAGCTCTAATCAAGGTATCTTTAAGAGCATCAAAGGAAGCTTCTGCAACCTAATCTCAATGAAAGGGTATCCCTTTTTTCAAAAGATGTGTAAAACCTTTAGCCATCTTAGAGCTATTAGGAATGAACCTCCTCATAAATTTTGCTTTCCCTTGGAGTCTTTGTAACTGTAAAATATTTGAAGGTGGAGGCAAATCCAAAATTGCCTGAACCTTTAATGGATCGAGTTGAATCCCCTCTCTAGACACTACAAATCCAAGCAATCGACTAGAACCAACACAAAACACACATTTGTGTGGATTGAGTCGTATCTTGTAGTGTCAACACTGTAAAAATATTGCACTCAAATGTTGTGGGAGATGATTTTGATTTCATGAATGAGCAGGTAAATCGTAAAGGTAAGGTTGAACAATGTTCTTGATGTCATGGAAGGCATAATTCATTTCCCTTTGAAAAATTGCCCTAGCATTCTTCAAACCAAAGGGGAGTTTCCTATAGGCGAATGTATCCCATGGACAAATTAAAATTGTTTTTGACTGGTCCTGTGGGCATATATTGATTTGATTAAAGCCGAAAAACCATCCATAAATGAAAATATTTTGCATCTGGCACATTCGTCAATAATTTGGTCTATAAAGGAGTAGGATAATTGTATTTTGGACATGCTTGATTTACATCCCTATAATTGACGCACACTCGTATTGTTCCTTGTTTCTTCATGACAAGAACAATATTGGAAACCCAATCAGTAAGAGGAATAGGGTAAATGAAACTAGCTAGCAAAAGTTTTCAACTTCTACTTTAATTGCAACAGCTTTCTTTGGATGAACAAGTAAAAGCCGCTATCTAACTGGCTTGACATCAAGGTACATTTTTTATTTCGTGTTCAATAATACTTGAGTCAATGTCTAGCATCTCCTCATAAGACCATGCAAATATATCTCTAAATTCATGAAAGGGAGTACGATAATTATCAATTTCTAATGGAGAACAAGATTTACCTACATGAATACTCTCTACAATATTAGGCTTGGTCGAAATATTAATAGAAATCGTTTCTTCAATATTTGACAGGTTTTGTTTAGATTCTATTATATCTATGAAAACTGAATTCGATAGGAAATCAACGACTGACAGGAGGTTTAGTTCATTTGAATAATCTTCGATGTCATCTGGAAGATGGGAACGATGATGATAATCTTCCCATGGTTCTTCTCCTTCATCATTCATTAGATTATTCCTTCATCTGTAGAATGTATATGTGAAAAAGAATTCGAAGAAGTACCATATTCTAACGAATAGTCTGCCCAATCAATTGTTGAGTGTGGATTTGGGTTTGCCACACAAGCTTGAAAAATTGATTGTTATGATGATTCAATGGGGCTTAATGGAATCACCTCAATATTACTATTAACTTCAACTTTGTTGGTAATCCTCCTTAAATCAGATGAGGTGGAGGAAATCATATTACAAGTCTTTACTCTTGCCACTTCTGCCAAATTAGATGTTGACAGTAGGGTAAAAGTACCCATTAGGGAAGGATCTTTAAAGATACCTACTCCAACACTTTGAAGTGACAGCAGGGGTCTATGTACTAATGGAATGCTTCCCATAGCCTTTGAAATATTGTCAAAGAAGTCTAGCTAATCAATGATTGTGATTCCACCCTTAAAGGGGAATGCAATAGTACGAAAGTACATGGAAACCATAGTAGACATAGCGTATACCCACGGCCTTCCCAGTAAAATGTTGTAATCAAGGGGTCTGTCAACTACCTCAACTTCAACAATATTTTTTTTGCCCCCTAGTTTGATTTGTAGGTTACTCAAAATCCCACAAGGAGTATATGTTCTTCCATCAAAAGCTTTCAACATGGTTGGTGATCATGACAATGGTAGTGAACCAAGTGTATTCTAGCAGCTCATTGACATAATGCAAGTAGATGCCCCCCATCAATAATAGTTCGGTGAACATTGTTATTGAGAGCTTTTACTTGAATTAGGAAGGCTAATTGTGCCGGTAACTGTGGTGTATATCCCACATGGTTAAAAACCACAAGATTAGAATCTGTAGGATCTATTCCACCTATTGCTGACAATAAAGCCTACTTTTGGGAGGGACAATTTTGTAACACCTTGAGTGTCAACATAGCAGAAAGTGATTGAGCAAGATCTTTGACTATGTTATAATTCTAAGTTGCTCGAGCCCGAGGGTTAAATGTCGATTTATGCACAACTCACTTTGGTGGTTTTATTGTCAATTCTGGTACAATAGGTGGGACATTTTCAAATGAAGTCGAAGTCGAAGGATGAGGTTGATTAGTGGCCTGATTATTCGATGATGACAGTGGACTTCCATAATATTTGTTTCTTGTTGACACCAAAACTTCGTTTTGTGGCTTTGTGATGGATAACATGAGTACTTTGGATGTGGAAGCATGGTCTATTACAACCAAATGTGTCTTTGGGTTTGGAAATGAATCAGTCAACACTGCCGATGTGTTTGAAGTCTTTAAAAGTTTAGAGACCTCAGAGCGGTGTGGAAAATCTCTTGAAAAATGCTTGTCATTACATATTAGACAGGGATAATGAGGTTTCTTTGCCAAAGCAGAGGAATCAGATGATTTCTCTAGAGGGGAATTATCTTGTTTCTTTTTATTTTTCCCCTTTTTCTTGCTTCCTAGTTGCAAGAGTATTTTCTGATGTATTGGTAGTTTAATTGGTAATGGCAAGGGTTTGACAAGATGGTCTTCCTACTATTTGCGTTCTCGAAGAACCAATCACCCATCATCGACATGAGAGTCCGTACTCGATTGTGGAGGAGGAGGAACAGTGAAAGTTGGTCGGGGTGCATTGGGAATTTTATCATAAAGCGTGTCGGATTGTGTGTAAATCAAATCCAAGTATTTGGCACGAGCAATTACTTGCTCTTCTGTGACAACTCCACCTTTTTCCACATCCTCAGCGATTGATGGCAACAAGGATTTTATGAAGCACTCAGCTAAAAGCTGATCGGGAACTTATGTCTTAACCATCTAACGACAACATCGCCACTCATGAATATGATCTAATATATGGGTGGTAGTCATCTGTTTAAAGTTGGTTAGGGGTTCTGTTCCAATCTCATATTTCATGGGTAACTGGAAGTGGGTCAAAAATGTAGTGGCTAAAGTGGTGAAATTGTCGAAAGAAGCTCTTGGTAACTCAATGTATCATTTAGCAACTAGACCAGTAAATGTTCTTTGGAAAAGACGAAGTCTGACTGAATCATCATTTAAGGAGTTTAATGAACACCACAAATGCAAGGTCATTACATGATTTTATGGGTCTTCTCCAGGATTTCCGTTAAATTTCAGAATATCAGATGGTAACTTATGCGGAATTATCGGTCACCAAGGTGCATATAAGATTGGGTCATTAGTGAGCCGATTTAAATCTAGTAATTCTAAAGTTGCTACAAATGGAGACTATTGATTCAAGTCAGGTTGAGCATACCCAGGATATGATGGAATTGCCTGAGCAATAGGTCTTTGCATACCAACATAGGGCATATGCATTTGGTAACCTTGGTATGGTTGTTGTTGAACAAAACCTACATAAGGTGGTTATTGATAACCAGGTTGAATATGTGGTTGTCCATAACCTGCAAAGCCTTGTTGACCATGACCTTGGTAAGCTTGATATTGACCAAACCCAGGGTGAGCTTGCTGAGCAAGTCCAAATTGGGGTTGGATTTGTTGGAATTGGGGTTGTTGAAATTGAGGTTGCCATGCTTGTTGAATCAACTGTTTTTGTTGTTGATACAACTTCTATTAATTTAACGGTTTTTGTTGCCCAGAAATGAAAGACTGGCTAGGTTGTGAATAAACTATACTGGTGTAAGCTTGGGTTAGTCTAGGCAAGGGTATACTAACCTAAGGTTGCTTCTAAACCTCAGAAACAGGTGGTTGTTGTATGACAACTTGAGGAATTTGAACTTCTTGACCTCAAACTTGTGGTTGCAAGGTAGAATGATCAGTTTGTACCAGTTGAGATACAACAGTTTGAACTTGTGACTGTGGTACAGTAGTAACAACAGGTGTGGTAGGAATAGTTGACACAGTTTTCATTGGTTGTGTTGGATACACAAGCCTGGGCTGAACTAGAATTGTTGGTGGCCATTGACAAACTCTAATTCTATATTGACCTTAATATTTCAGGATATTACCATATGATGGCCCTCCAGAATAAGGAGGATATAGTGAATAAGCATATTTCTCTCCATATGGTGGAAATCCAGTATTTAATGGATACATAGGTCTTTGTTGACCAGATTGCCTAGCTTGATATTGATATGCAGGATCAAACTGTTGAGTTCTCATTAGAGAAGAACCAAGTAAAATTTCAGTTGAGGACATGGGTGATGACCATGGTGTAGAAGCAACCCCTCAGTGGGTTCCAGATAAAGATTGGTAACCAATCGGGATGGATGGTTCACCATACAGGTGTGACTCGGGTGTGGTAGAAAACATCAAGGAGGTTGCAACAGAAGATTCTAGAACAGCTGCATCAGATGATACAATCTGAGATGTTGATGGTTGTTCAGCCATAGTTAATTGTCCCAAAAGTTGTCCTAAAGATTCAACGGTTACTTGAAAATAAGCAGGATCAAACGGAGCAATAAAATGAGGAGTATGAGGATAAAGATAAATCCCAGCTCCAAAATGGAAAGGGGATCCTGGTGTAGAATATTCTTCTAATTATTCCTCTATAGCAATTAAACCTAGTGGAAGAACTTCACCGTCAGGTCCGTAAAATATTTCTGGTGTCGATAAAGTTGAAGTTTCAATAGTTACTGATGTTTGAGGGGTAACCAGTTGTTCGTCGTCTAGTGAAGTAACAACTTCTGAATGTTCAATTTTGAAGTCCAAATGTTCAGGTAAATGAACAACAGTTTTAGTAAGAGGTTCCTAAACAACTTCAAGTTCAGATGTAACTTTCGTTTAAACTGGGATAGGTTCAGGATTAACTTCTGGTTGAACTTATTCAAGTTCAGAAGTAATTTCTAGTTAAGTAACTTCAAATTGAGGATCAACTTGTTGTTGAACAACCTCGGTTACTATTTCACTAGGATCAGTGCTAATCTCCTCATGTAATTTTGAAACTTCTTTTTCAGGATCAGATGTACCAGAAATAGTTGGAGTAACTGGAGTCTTAGCACTTACCAAAATAGATGATTCAGGTAACTCGGATGAAGAACTAGGAGTTCATGATGTACTAGACTCAGTTAAGCGAGACCGCTTTGTCCGAATAGGTGTCGCTTCAGGTGGCAAAGGCAGTTTCCTCGCTGTTCTTCATGAATGATGGGGTAACGGTTTATATTCCTCCACTGCTTATTAATTTTATTATCAAAAAAGAAATAAACAAAAAGGGGTATACTAGGCAAAAGGTTTACCAAACAACTACGAACTGCAGAATACCTCTTGGCGAACCAAGAAGTACGGGAAAGCAATCTCCCTGAATGTTGTGTTCAGTGTATCATAGTTTACAAGGTGGTTGACTCAATTACTTAGGGATGGATATAAACCTAGAGTTTTCCTCCCATATATACCTGAAGGTACGTGGAGGCCCAGTCCGTATAAGCATTATGTAATGCAAAACCGCACAGTGAGAGAATTCCCATATACTTTACGTACTGTAACACTGCCCTATATACCCGAAGGTGCATGGATGAGCTACAATATACTCACGTATGTGGAATGAGGTATCACACTCGATATGTATTGCAGACAAGTTAGCGACAACTGCTTTGTTTTATGACACTGGAACACGTCTTTAGCCTAGAACCACTAAATGTTCTTGTTAATGACCATGCTCCATTAGGTAAATTGATGTTAATTTTAAGTTGATCTTGCTTAGGAATTTGCCTTTCAAGTTCACCACGTGATGTATTCTGAAATTCCTAGGAATGAAACTATCATGATAAGCACTCTTTCCATTCAATTTAACAATGAAAATACTAGCTACTTAGGGATAGAGCAATCAGATTTCTTTTGATCAAATTGAAAAGAGCACAATCTAAATGCAATTTCCTTACACTATTCCTATGAGTACACACACAAACTTTTTCAATGCAGCATGCATGTATTTCTTTTCGATTTCCTTAATGTGAATATGAAAAAAAGGAAATACGCACATACAATCAATCAATCTTTCATAAGAATGAAGACTTTTACGATAGTTCTAATTCGAAGGAAGAGAATACTTTACAACACTTTCTTTTGACTGAAGATTAATCAATAATATCCTAACTTTGACTATTGATTGATAATGACAAAGAAAACATGAAGAAACATTAATCAATCCAATCAAAGTTGGGCTAGACCAGGAGATAACAACTCATTTCTAAAACATGGCATTCATTGATCAATTAGTAAACAATCACAAAGAGAAAATTTGATAAAAACCCTTTTCAAAAGTGGGAAACTGATCCTAGGAGGATCAACACAGCCTAGAGTGGGAGACAGTGTGCTTCAGAGCACTGTCCCTAAGCCAAGGGTGCTCTGCAGCGCATTGTGTCCCTCACAAGTCTGTGCTAGTGACAGTAAACCATTTCAAGAGGCAACTTGACACAGTTTTGACCAATATTTAAATGTAAATAGATGAATTACAATCTATGAACCCAAATGAGGGTTACAAGGATGTCTTAGGAGGTGGATAAGCTACTAGGAAAGAGGATTCATCCCCATCAAAGTTGCCAATTTGTTTTGGAGAATTTAGCATCTACGAATAAATACTAATTCCCTAGATAAGTAGATGTATCTAGAATAAAAATTTAAAGTGTTTTATACTCTTCCTATAAGCAATAGATAAGATGAGAATATAGAAGGCCTACCCGTAGTTCCACTTTCCTCTCATCTCCCTTGTATTGATTCCGTCGCTCCTTCTCATACTTAATCTGCTTGAGAAGTACCCTGTAAACATAATAGAAGACAATGAATCGATCAAAGCATTTTATCTACTGAATATAAGTGAAAGGAATGAAATACAATTCACACACATAAGCATTCTGAAACAATACAAACATATGGGAAGAATTTTCAAACACTTTATTAGATAGAAAACGGAATTGCAACCATTGGTGTCTGATTCAAAGCCATTCCTCTAGCTTAGATCCCATCCACATCACATCAAAAGCCTTACAAACTTGTAGCATCACAATACTTGCTTCAAGGCCAAATCTCATAGCAGCATTATCTCCTGACAATTCAACATATTCCAGTCCATCATCACTTAGATGAGTGGCCAATTTATAGGAATATGAAGGAGGTTTTGTCATTAATGGTGGCATTGAATGGCCTGCCATACTTAAAATTAGTTCCATGGAGGAAGGGATGAGAGGATAGGATGCACCTTAACTCATTCCTCATCCATTTTCGATCTCATAGGAGTCGATAAGTCAAGGAAACTTCTAGATGACTCCAAAAAACAAGAATATTCCCCAAACCCTATGTGAATTTCACCCATTCTTGCCTAGCACAAGTGAAAGGAAGACTAAGTGCTCTGCAGAGGACTCTGGCAATGGACTTAACTGCTCTGCAACACACCTTCATAAGGGCTTACCTACGCTTGTCCCTGTAGAGGCTATTTCTGGATATCTTCAAGTCATGAAACTGTCTAGGAAGGAGGCATTCAAAAGGGTGACTTGTTTAGGGCATGAAACAACTGAATTTAGGGTTTGATGAACACTAAAACACTTATCTTTTGTTAAATTTTGGGATTTGATGTGCCCAAATAGATCTGTAACATGTGGTGATCTGGGCATAGCTTTTGATGAACTTCTTGTAGTACCTCGTATGCCCGAGAGTAGTGTGCAACTGTTTCGCAGTCCTCGGTGCTTCCAAATTGAGAATCACCATGATTTTCATGGGGTCTACCATCAACCCTTGTCTACAAACCACATGCCCCAATAGGTTCCCAAAAGGAACAAGAAAATTACACTTCTTGAGGTTGATCACGATTTGGTATCTTCGAGATGTATCCAACATCAACCACAGGTTCGCCACATGGCACCTAACTAGCCCAAATACAGTCCAGTCATCAAAATAGACCTCCAAGAGTTTATGCATATATTCTCTGAATGCCACAACAACTACGCATAAAAAGATAGCAAGGGAATTCTTTAATCCAAATGGCATGACAATATATTGAAAGCAACCCCACTCAGTCGCGAAGGTTGTCTTGCTCCTATCCTCCGGCGCAATTTTGATCTGGTGATACCTTGAGAATCCATCAGTGGAAGAATATGCTTCCTAACTACCTATATTTTCCAACACCTCATCTGTGAACGGAGTTGGGAACGGATCATGTACACGCGTGTCGTTCAACTTTCTGAGATCCATGCATATTCTTATTTCTTCCAACTACTTCTTCTCTTGTACCACCATAGGGCTTACCCAATCGGATTCCTCCATGGGCTCAATGCTGCATGTTGTGAGCATCTTGTTTAGTTCTATGTGGACATTCTCCTTATATTTCGGATTTAAGCGATACGGACTCTGCTTAACTGGCTTCGCATCGGGTTTTAACGTGATCTTCATTACCCCTAAATCTCTGATTATTCTGTTCAAATCCATAAAATTAGTCAGGAATAATTCTTGATATTCGCCGAGTAATTCAGTGACCTTATCCACCATTGGGCCATCCCAATAGTATCCAATGTTCATAATTTTAGGTTCCACCTCAGTATCAATATTCACCTTATTAATCTTCACCGGCACAGTTATGTCAGGGTTCTCAATCTGTGGTCCCTGAACCTCGTGGTGGCCTTCCGTCCCTGGAATGTTAATTTTATGTGGATTGTGATGTTCTTCTTCAGTGATTACATTATAACATTCCGATGTGCAGCTCAATTGAGTAGCCCATTCAGATTAAATTGGTTCTACCGGCTCGTGGTATCCTAAAGATGGCTGCTTTTACCTCTTGTAGAGCTTCATCAACACTGTCCCATTCATCCTCAAAACTGAAGGTCCTCACGAACCCTTCGTGCGAAACATCCCATTCACCTGTCTTATGGTGGAGCTCTGTTTCTATATACCATTTCATCGATATAATGTCCAAGGTATGAAAGAATAGGAGTACCCACTCAGGCCGTGGCTTTTCCCCATAGGCTTGCATCAATTTGGCCAGATGCGTGCATGGATCATCCTACCCATTGTACTTATCCATTAGTCGCACCCTAGGCTTCCCAAATCATAAGTGCAACATTCCCCTACACTCATTCCAGTCATCAAAGCTCCCTTTATGCGTACCCCACCACCTCGCGGTGTAGCGCGCAGTACCCAATCCAAGGCCTGGAAGCGTTGCTTTTCTGGCACCTCCCTTTCAAATTTACTCAAGAAGGTATCTACCTCACTTAGGCCATCACAGGTAAGCAATTTTCTTACTTCTATAAATACGCAGTGCAATGACCTTATCATCATATTACAATTCAGTGTAGTCACCTCGTGTGACTGATTCTACCATCGCTCTGTTTCCTAATCTGAATCCAAAGTACAGGATCTTTTGCGCTCCCATGCAATGCCCATCTATGCTGGGATTCACCCAATCCTGGTTTTGCATTGTTATCTTATAGATGCAATCCAATTCATCATCACTTTCATAGTCGCACACTGGATCTATATAGCGCGATCCTTCAATAGGGTCTAGGGGTATAATTACGCGTAGTGACTTCTTTTCAAAAATCATTTTTCACTTTTTCAGATTAATTACCCCATTCATGTCAGTGGCCCAATCAATTCCTAAGAGCGCGGGGTAGGGATTAATGTCATCAAAAATATTTATCACTTCAAAGTCTGCTAGCGTGCTCACTCCCTCAATGTCCACAGTTATGCCTTGCAATCAACCCATGGGTATTATTTTCTGCTGGTTCGCCATTCGTAGTTAAATAGGAGACCATTGCAGCATAGGTCTCCCTATTCGCTCCTATGTCTGCTTTGGCAAAACATTCACATCTGATCCTAAATCCAGGGTAACTTGATCCATATCATATTCTTTGATCTATGCGATTAGTCTCATTTCTCTTCCCGTCCTTGTCTTATGTTTTCTGATCTTCCTGACTACACGTGGTTCTCCTGGCACGGTCCCAACGCATCTTTTAATGTGTTCCTATAACCATTTTACCACCTTACTGCAGCGCAATAGCTTCATACATGTCTCCAGGAACATTGTGAGCATAGATGGGTCCATCTCCGGCTCCGATTTATCTTTGCTTCCTAAAGTGGAGGCCTCAGTGAAGCTCTTCTTAGCTTCCATGAAGGTTTCCTGGGTGCACTCTAAATCAAATTCCGCTTCCTTCGCCAGAGCTTTGTGAACCCAAGTACTATCCTCTGGTTTTTTTCCTTTGTCATCTCTCGTCATGATTCCACTTTAGAGCACAATGTTCACATTTGGATCTCCCTCACGTGGCTCAGACCTCATCATTTGCAGGTTCTAAGTAGGGGGAGGTGGTAGAGCTCCTTTGTCATGAATCCTAGCTATTAGCGTAGGACAATATTCTATCTCATGATCAAAAAAGGTACAATACAGACACGAAGGGTGCATTGGATTTGTAAAATCATGGGCATAATGTCCTGGCCCTCCGCAATTGTAGCATATCAACTGCTTGCGACCTCTTCCAGGTCCTCCTCTACCTTGGCATCATTAGCGCCCTTGAAATCATGTTCGTGCCATTCCTACATTTTGATCAAGGGGATGCATTTTAGCCTGAACTTTGTAGGTGGGAATTTTATCCATCATTAAATCATAGCTTCTACAAGTGTGCTCATCATATCCCACTGACCTACAAAATTTACAAAACAATTGTTGCAAATTTTGTGTGTACTTCTATAACAAGTGAAAATTGTATGTGGTATGTTTTCCAATTATTTGACAAATCACGCACCACAAATTAGGTGCCATGCTAGGTCCTTCTTGCACTTTTGGTCTTAAGGGCATTGACCCTCCTCCTACAAGGTAATTTTCTTAAACCAGGCAATGGTCCTTGTCATGACCCTGACCCTTGCATTTTACACACCACAATTCTTCACGCACTTCTAGTCAAGTTGTCCTGTCTTGTTTCAGACTCTGCATCTCTAGGCATAAATTCTTCAATTGCATATGGAACTGCTAAACTCCAAAGTTGGGATCCTACATTTGGGTCTGATGTAGCCTCATCACAATCTCTAAGGCTTATGCTTGAGTCATTAGCTTCTGCTGCAACAACGCACTCCTCAGATGTTGTGTTAGCGACACTACAAACCTTTTCGCGATGTTGTCCATCCGTCATATTCATATTAGCTTCGCGAATAATGCATTTCAACCTTTGATCTAGCTCCAAAGGAGTCTTGTCTTGTAGCATTATGATCTCTTTGAATCCAATAATCAACTATGCTTCACACTTCGGCCTGATAAATTATTTGTTTAGTGATGCTTGGATATTCGCGATTCCTTCATTTGGATTATCATTGGAGTGCTTGATATTCCAGGTCAAGGTGTGGTCCTGCATGGTGCTAACTAGTGTCGTTTTCTTTATATTGTCATCTGTAACTCCTTTCACTTCCCATAAAACCCTTACCACGAACCAAAATTGGTCTGGATCCTCATTTCCCAAGCCCTTGAACACAGGCAACTTCACGGTGCTTGCCATATTGAATCGCGGTGGTGGCGGAGGTGGTATGGGTGAAGATGGAGGTGATGATGGTGAAGTTGGTGGCAGTGTGGGTGGGGGTGGCATTCGCGGAATTATTTTCCTTATCAGATGGATCACACTTCATGGTGAGACCTTCACGAGCTCTTCCTCATCCCCTCGTGGAGGTGAAATCAAGGGACTAGTTTCTCATCCCTTATTTCCTTTATTCTTGTAACTTTTTCCACTTCACGTAGTCCCAAACATCAAGGTAACTACATAACCCTTTTTTCGCACAATAGCATTTTAATCCAAGCATTCAAAGACTTTACATACTTACCTCGCAGTCCCTTGATAAAATGTCGCTCTGCCTCGCTATAGCTAACTGAGGTGTCAACCACGAACTCATTAAAGAATCCTCCTATAATTCGATCGAGCCAATGATCAACGGTGTGCACGATCTTATCCTTCAATGCTTCCAACCTTCACACTAACTCTGGGGTCCGCACAATAGGATTGTTGAGTTTCCACCTGCCTTGGCTATTTTCTAGCTTCGCAATACACTCGTACAGCTCAGTAGGGAAAGATGCGAAGAAGATTTCATGGACCTTTGTGTACATGTAGCAATCTAACCACTCTTCTTTTATTAGTTGCGGGTTCCTATTCTCCTGCGCCGCGAACTTGTGAATTCTTCTATCCAACCAGCCTTCAATTTCCTTCTTATTTGGATTCCAATGATATGACATCAGACATCTCTATGCAGATTTCGGTCCCAACAACGAAACCATTTGTTGGCTTGATGGGGCCTGACCCAGGTTTAGAGTTATTTATCCAAACAAATCCCTACACTAATGGCCCTTTTGGCATCAGCCCACGGATTGAAGACTAAAGTCTCACCCAAAGCAGTATGGGGGGGTGTTGGAACCAAGTTTCTACACCCTTGAGATGTCTGAGGGGTCGATTTAGTCCAACTGTGCCTACCTTCATGCAGGTCACTTCGTTCACAGTTCTAACCTTCGAGACCTTCACGATCTGTTATAATCACTTGACGATCTGTTATAATCACTTGCACGCAGCACTAACCAGGGGCTGAGATGCTTTCGCACTACTATGGCAGCGATCTATGATATTTCCCCAAATTACACAGTGTCTCTTACTTATCTTCTTAAAGATGTTAGTTAACTTCACATAAACAGATACTTTATCTCACATTCACTTAATTAACACAATCATATATGTTCACACATCATATAAACAATAGAAATCCAATTCATACCGAATACATTCAATGCAGAAAATAGGAAATAAATACACAGGAATGATACAAAACTTCTCTTTATTAATGCTTCCAACCGCTACAAACTTGACTTACCCCACGCACTCAGCTACAGGAGTCCGCGCACTCAGCTACAGACTACTAGGCCTATGCACACTCAACTGCAGAGCCTTCTCCTACTCTACGACCCAAAGACTCGACTTTACACTTTAGATTCAACTCTTCATCCTTAGACTTCTAATTGATTCTTTTACAGCTTAGAACCTCGCTCTACTTATACAATTCATTTTTTCGTGGACCATGGGTAGATCTCTATAGCTAACCTTACATTACAAAATTGAGGGTGGAAAACCGTATGACTCATCTACAAGCTACGCGCTCTGTGCCCAAAAAATGTGGAGTCTTTACATTGGAGTTACAACTTCTTACCAAAATCTGGGCTTTAAGCCCCAATACTTCCCTTGGGGGATCTCGCACCCAACACCAACTTAATTAACTCAAAGCACTCCAAGTTTTTTTTGCATGCAATATCATTAAGGAAAAATGAAAAAAAAAATATAGGTGGGGCCAACTCACTTAACTCAAAGTTTTGCATGCAATGTTGTTTAAAAGGAGAGAGAGAGAAGAATATTTATAAAAAAAAAGAAGAAGTAAAAAGTAAAATAAAATGGTGCACCCACCACCTCTTGGAATGTAAATTGGTTGCTATATGATACAAATAGGTTTCTATAAGAAGTTAACAGATTACTACAAGAAGACAATGTTTAACCCAAAATAGCCACCAAATCCTCAAATGACTTGAAAATGAAGGGAATCTTTAGAGGAAACTTAAGTAAGAAAATATTTCCACTTACATTTGGCAAAAGTGTTTAAAATATATCAGTTATCAAAGGAAAATATTTCTGCATTATACAGTCTGAATTCAAACACAAAAACAATTGGGTAGTCTAATTGTTGTTCGTGTGACAAATGGTGAAAATTTGCATGATATAATTAGTTAACCTTTCTATCCTTTCCTCTCCTTTTTGGAAGCTAGAAAAAGGAGTGGTCCTTGTATGCTCTAATCTTATTCATTTAGTGAAAGTGACATGAGTAGAGCTTGACCTACTATGCATATAGCACTGTCAGCTCTTAATTTTGTAATAACTTTGGGTTGACAATTAAAGTTGGTAGTTGTGGGAGTCTCAACAATCTTATTGTGATACTAGGGCTCATCACATTTGCAAAAGCAATTTCTTTCCAGAGCCCATCAGAAGATAGAACCACTCTGATATGCACCTTACACCATCACCAAGGTTGTGGGTGACAACACTTTTGAGCTCAACATTCCCCCATTCCTTGGCCTGTACCCATAGTTCAATGTGGATTGCCTTCATCCATACTTTTCACCATTGTTGGAAACATCCAACATTGCAGAACAACTGACACCAAGAGAGCTCAACCCAGACTGCATGGAACAAGCCACATCTGATCAGATTATGGACACGCATATCAAGGCCATTCACCAACAGAAGATCCAATTGTATCGGGTTGTCAAAGCTGGCCAACTCTTACACCAAGGGAAGTGGCTCACCAGGGACCAAGTTCAGTAGAAATTTCCCCATCTCATGGAGGCACTTAGTGGGGAGGAGTTATCTAGGTAGATATTGGTGGCCACCCATCTATTCCACTTGAATCCCCACCATTGTTTCTTTTAGTTTTCTTAATTGTAGCATGACTTACTATTTTTGGAAAATTTTCAGGTCCTAAAATTTTGGAGATTTTTTGAGGGCATGAATGATGTTTATTTAGGCAAAAAGAGAGACTAGAAAAGTATAAGACCAATTTATTGGTCTTTTTTTGGCCTCTTCTTGGATATCTTAGAAACGAGATATTATGATAGCCAAACAAAGATCGTATGCCAAAGTTATGACCCCAGGAAGTTGATGTTCCAACTAACCCTAATAGGGCCCATAAGCTTGTAGTGCTTCATATCCTAGGTTAGGGTTATTAGATTTTTAGGGTTTCCCATTATTTATTAATGATAAATGGCCTGTGAGCCTCATGGTAAGACAATTCAGAAGGCATGTAGCTGCCATATTGTTGGGTGTGGAGCCTAATTATCTTCTTTATTCAGAGGTATCGCTACATTAGACCCTAATTTGTAATGTGGCAGCAACACCACCCATAAGATGTATGTTGCAAGGGGGGTCGGGGGGGTAGCTACCTCTGAAGCTTGTAAAATGTTGTAATTTTGTAGTCAATCTGGGTTGTTCATTAGGCAGAGATCTGACGGTATAAGTTACATTTAATTTAGGGTTTTTTTTTTCCCTAGAAGGCAACCCCTCACTATATATGAGGGAATTGTATTGTGTCTATGTATATCTTTATTATGAGTGAGGAAGAGAGAGGAGATTAAAAGCGAAGAGGAAATTACAACGAATCTATTGTAGGTTGTATCTCTTCATTTTGTTGGATAATATAAAAGGAAGGACTAGTTGTTTCTCCGTGGACATAGCCCAAGCTAGGTGAACCACATGTATCTATGTCTCTCTTGTTTTATGTGTTTTCTATGTTTATATATCTGCAATATTTTACGTGTTCCATTGCTCTGTAATACATAATTTTCTAACAACGGTTATCAGAGCTAAAGGTCTATTTGGCTGATAAACGCATACAAGAGAAAGGTTCCTAGTTCAAATGGGAGAAATGGTGGAAGATGGTGGGTTTAGGGTCGAAAAATTTAATGACTAAAACTACCAGTTGTGGAAGATGGAGATGGAATATTATCTGTATCAAAAATATATGTACCTACCATTGAGTGGAAAGGCAAAGAAACCGATGAGTATGATAGACACAGAATGGGATATTCTCAACAAAAAGACACTTGGAACAATACGGCTATGCCTAGTGGTGTCAATAGCCCTTAATATTTCAAAGGAAAATATAACAGAGGGTTTAATGTCAACATTGGAAAAACTATATGAAAACCCCACCTTAAATAAGGTATTTCTTATGAAGCATTTATTTAATATGAAGATGTGAGAAGGTGGATCTGTTGCTGATCATTTAAATGAATTTAATACAATTACTAGTCAATTAAGTTCTGTAGGAGTTACTTTTGATGATGAAGTTAGGGCTCTGTTATTTCTATTCTCATCTCCAGAAAGTTGGAATGGTTTAGTTATGGCGATTCGTAACTCTGTCTCTGGATCTAGTACTTTAAAGTTTGATGATGTTGTCGGTGCAATCCTTAACGAGGAAATGCGATGGAAAAACTCTGGTGAGACATCAGGTAATGCTTTGACTACAAAGACTAGGGGAAGAAAAATGGAAAGAGGAAAGAGCCCAGGATATCGCAGTAAGTCTAGGAAAGGCATATCCAAGTCTAGATCAGGGATAGTGTGCTAGAAATGCAGGAGTGTGCTAGAAATGCAGGAAGAAAGGACACCTGAAGAAAGACTGCCAGTCTTAGAAGGGAAAAGAAGGAGATGCACAACAAGAAAACAATCCTGAAGTGAATGTGACAGGTGATGTGTTGCAAGATTCTTTGGTTCTTTCATTAGAAAATATTATTGATGCCTAGGTGGTAGATTCAAGGGCCTCATTCCATGCCACACCTGATAGGAAACATTTTCATGATTATGTTCAAGGACATTTTGGAAAGGTTCGATTGGGTGATGATAGGCCCTGTCAAAACATTGGAATGGGTACAGTTTTCATAAAACAATAGAATGGAAATCAATGGCTATTGAAGGAGGTAAGGCATGTTCCAGATCTGAAGAAAAATATTATTTCAATAGGGCAGTTAGGAGGTGAAGGCTGTGTGACTACTTTTACAGATAAAACCTAGAAGGTCACTAAAGGAGCCCTGGTAATAGAAAAAGGAGAAAAGGTTGGTACATTGTATTTATGCAATGGTATTTCTAATTCTACTAATGCTTTAATCTCTACAGGAGAATATACGACATTGTGGCATCATAGCATTTGGCACATGAGTGAGAAGGGGATGTGGATTCTTCACTCAAGAAATTTGTTCCCAGGTTTGAAGCATGTTGATTTAAAATTATGTGAGAATTGTGTTTATGGAAAAGAAAAGAGAGTCAGATTCCTCAGTGTTGGGAAAGAAAAGAAGAGCAAAAAAACAGATGTATGGGGACCTGCTCATGTATCATCTCTCGGTGGCTCTCGTTATTATGTTACTTTTATTGATGATGCAACCAAAGAAACTTGGATTTATTGTATTCAAAATAAATTTGATGTATTTGATACTTTCAAGACATGGAAAGCTTTGGTTGAAAATGAGATAGGAAAAAGGTTAAAGTGTCTTAGATTAGACAGTGGAGGTGAATATTGCAGCAAAGAGTTTGATAAGTATTATTCAGAGAACGGAATTCACAGAGAGAAGACAGTTCCAGGAACACCACAAGAAAATGGTGTGTTAGAAAAGATGAACAAGACAATCATGGAGCGTGCAAGGTGCATGAGATTGCATGCAGGATTTCCTTTAAAATTTTGGGCAGACGCTGTTGATATTGTTGTTTATCTAATAAACAAAGGGCCTTTAAGTTCCTTGGATGGTGGTATTCCAGAGGAGGCATGGGTAGGTAAAATGGTAAACTGCTCATTTTTAAAGACTTGTGGTTGTGAAGCCTTTGTCCACATTAATAAAGAAAATAGAACAAATCTTGAGGAAAAATCAAAGAAATGTACCTTTATTGGATATGGTGTTAATGATTTTGGTTATCACTTTTATGATTATGAAAAACACAAAATCATTAGAAGCCAAGATGTCATATTCAATGAAAATGTTTTGTATAAAGATCAAATGCAGGAAAAGAAATAGGAAAAAGAAAACAGAGAATACACAATGCTTGATGAGATCATAGAAAAAGTGAAGGTTCGTGAAAATCATAATGATCAACAGCCAGAACAATAACAACAACAAGCACCCCAAATGCCTGAAAGTGGTCTTAGAAGATCTACCAAGATAAGTAGACCCCCTGAACGATACTCTCCCTCATTATATTATGTATTGTTGACTGATTCTTGTGAACCAGAATGTTATGAAGAAGCAGTGCAGGTAGAAACCAAGAAGAAGTGGGAGCAAGCCATGAAAGAAGAGATGGAATCCTTAGCACATAACTAGACTTGGGACTTAGTCAGGTTGCCTATAGGTAAAAAATCAATGCAGAATAAATGGGTTTATATGTTGAACGAAGAAGATGGAGGTAGAAAAAGGTAGAAAGCTAGAATTGTGGTGAAGGGGTTTGCATAGAAAAAGGGTATAGGCTTTGATGAGATATTTTCTTATGTTTTTAAAATGAGTTCAATCAAAACTATTTTAACTCTAGTAGAAACTAAATATTTTCATCTTGAGTAGTTAGATGTAAACACAACCTTTCTCCATGGGGATTTTGAGGAAGAGATATATATGCAGCAACCACAAGGATATGAGGTAAAAGGGAAGGAGAAAATAGTTGCAGGTTGAAGAAGATCTTGTATGGCTTAAAAAAGGCTCTAAGGCAGTGGCATCTAAAATTTGACACGTTTATGTATGAACAAGGTTATACTAGATGTCTCAGAGGGAGTACATAGAAAATGTGTTGAAAGGATTCAATATGTAGAATGAAAAAACAGTTAGTATACCTTTGGTTAGCTATTTCAAACTAAGGAGATGTGTCCCAAGACTCGAGAATAAATGGATTATATGTCTAAAGTTCCATATGCATCAATAATTGGAATCTTAATGTATGAAATGGTCTGCACAAGGCCTGATATTTCACATGCAGTGGGAGTTGTAAGCAGGTACATGAACAATTCAGGAAAAGAACATTGGATGGCAGTGAAGTGGATTCTCAGGTATTTGAGAGGTACCACAAATCAAGCATTATGCTTTGGTGGTTCGAACATTGCTCTACAAGGATATGTTGATGTAGATATGGTGGGTGATAGAGAAAATAGGAGGAGCACAACCAAGTATGTGTTTGTTGTAGGTGGAATAGTTGTTAGTTGGGTTTCAAACTGTAAAGTGTTGTTGCACTCTCAACGACAAAAGTAGAGTATGTTGTTGCTACAGAGGCTAGTAAAGAAATGATTTGGTTACAAAGGTTTCTGGATGAATTGGAAAAGAAGCAGGAGTTGAGAAGGTTATGCAATGATAGCTAGAGTGCCATACATCTTGCAAATAAATCTACATTTCATTCCGAGACTAATCATATACAGCTCATGTATCATTATACGGTCAGTGTCGGAAGATGGATAGTTGAAGCTGGAAAAGATACACACTAGCCAGAATCTTGCAGATATGTTAATAGAGGTTTTAACCAGGGAGAAACTGAGATTCTGCTTAGTTTCAATTGGTCTTCAAGTATGATGATGAAGATGAGAAACAACCAAGTCCAAAGTGGAGTCATTGTCTAGCAAATGAGGCAGTGGCAGAGTTGCTATAATCAGTCTCCAAGTGGGAGATTGTTGGCTGTGGAGCTTGGTTATATTCTTTATTCAGAGGTATCGTCACATTGGACCCCAATTCGTAATGTGGCGGCAACACTTCCCATAAAATGTACGTTGCAAAGGGGATCTAGGGTGGGGGAGATTTCCCTTGAAGCTAAAAACAGATGTAAATTTGCCTTATAAAATGTTTTAATTTCGTAATCAATCTAGGTCGTTCATTAAGAAAATTTCTGACGGTAGAAGTTATGTTTAATTTATTGTTTTTGCCCTAGAAGGAAAACCCTCGCTATATATGAGGGAATTGTATTGCGTCTATGTATATTTGTATCTTAGTGAGGAAGAGAGAGGAGATTGAGATCGAAGAGGGAATTACAGCAGATCTGTTGTAGGTTGTATCTCTTCATTTTGATGGATAATATAAAAGGAAGGACTGGTTGTTTCTCCATGGACATAGACCAAACTGGGTGAACCACGTATATTTGTGTCTCTCTTGTTTTATGTGTTTTCTGTGTTTATATTTCTGCAATATTTTATGTCTTCCATTGCTCTGTAATATATAATTTTCTAACACTCTTCTGAGAGATAAGCTACCATCATCTGAGCTAGTTTATTTTCATTCTGCATGTAATAGTTTTTAATACTTTGTTATTAATGAATTGAAGTTCTATTTTTTTTGTATCTATGTGTTTCTATTCATATCTATATTTTATTTCGTTCCTTCATAAATATGGATTAGTGGTATCAAAGTAGTCTGCCCTTTCTTTGTTTTTTTGTGCATGTCCCCAATGAGGTCAGGGTATAAGGAGTTAGGGTTCAAACTGGCTGAACCTTTGCATGATCGGCCTCGTTGACCTTAATGGCCTCCCATGGTGGAAAAAAATAAAGATGAGGGAAAAAGGAACACAATGATGGAAAAGTTTGCCCAAATCCTTCAACGAATTCCCATTGGCGATGCATCTTCATTCAACAGTCACTTCCCCTCAAGGTATAAGCAAAATTTAATATCCCTATATTCAAAGGTCAAATAGATCCAGATGTTGTAGATAAATGGTTGAATATGTTGAAAGGTTACTTTTCAGTCAATAGTTTCTCCGATAGGGAGAATATTACTTTTTCACTGCTTAAGGCTACTCCCGAAGTCAAGGACTGGTGGGAAATACGAGGAGAAAAGGGCCAAGGAACCCTCTCTATTTACAACCACCCCCTCTTGGAACTCTTTCCAAGATTCTCTCAAGGAAAAATACTACCCCTTGGGAAGATATGAGGACAAGTACGTATAGTGGATCACACTAGGACAACAAAGATACCATGATGTGCATGTGATCACAAAGATTTTACATACTCTATGCAAACAATTGGGTATCAAAGACTTTAAGTGACATCTAGTGCTAAATTACCATGAATATCTACACAAATGCATTCAAGAACAAATGGAGTTCCTAGATGTCTCCTCACTTGGTGAAGCATATCAATATGTTTCCAAGGTTGAACAAAAAGTTGAATAAAACAAGCGCAACTTTGGATCTATGAACCAAAAGCAGGGCAAGAGCACCCCCAAACCACAAAAAAAGGACAAATCCAAGGCGGGGTGACCCAATACAACCCATTGAAGCCACAAGAAAATAGAAACACCACAAATATAGAAAAGGATATGGGAAACTAGTGTGAGTTCTATAAGAGCCCCACCCACAACACAAGTGAGTGTTGATTTATGCAATCACTGGTGGCCAAGATGAAGGATTCAGATTTATATGCATGTTCTTAATATGAGTCAAAACCTAATAAGGGATTGACAAAGGGAAGCATATTATTGATGTGGATCCCAATGCCATCAATGCCACCACCAAGACCTAGAGGATTAAGCCCGAAGATCTAAAGGAAGGGGAACATCTCTTCCATTCGTAGATGTGGGTGAAGGGGTCTTCGCTGTAGTTCATTGTTGACAATGGGATCCAAAAGAAAATCATTTCAATAGAGGTCATGAAGAAGTTGGGCCTACCAACCACACCACAATCATAATCGTACACCATTGAGTGGCTTCACCCAGGACAAGATCTCTATGTCAAACAACAGTGTTGCCTTCCCTACAACATCAAGCCATTCATGGATGAGGTATTGTGTGATGTTGCTCCTCTTAAATTTTGTGATGTATTATTAGGCCAAACATACTTGTGGAAGTGTCATGTTGTGTATGAGTCGAGGCCTCACATTGTTATCATTATTTTGTGCAATAAGTTATACATAATACCAGAGTTAGCCCCACCTACTGCCATCTCTTTGATTTTTGCTAAATAATGCAGTAAGATCATCTCCTGAACCATGAATTTTTTTTTCTTTTTTATTCTTTCTCAAAGTAAGGGGAATATCGTGGTCACATTCATGGTCCTTGTGAAATTTTCCATCGCGTAAGAAGTTGGATAAGGTCGTGGAAGAATACAGGGACATCTTCTCCTCACCCACAGGGGTACCCTTGCATTGTTAGGTCAATCATTCAATTGATATGACTCCTAAAGCACCTCTACCCAATGGATCGATATACCACTACTATATTATGGAAAATTAAGAGATAAAGTGGAATATCTAGGAATTTATGCAAACATGGCACATCTAACCAAGTTGCTCACTTTGTGGGAGCCTGATTGTACTTGTATAAAAGAGGGATGGGACCTAGAGGCTCTGTATTGATTATGAAACACTAAACAAAATCATTGTCAAGAAAATTTATCCAATCCCATGGATTGATGACCTTATAGACCAATTCAAGGCAGAAAAGAATTTCAGTAACATCTATTTGAAGCCTAGTTATAATCGGGCTCCAATAGAGGCCACAGATGTATGGAAGACTACCTTCAAATCCAAGGAAGGCCTTTTTGAATGGTTGGTCATGCCTTTCGGGTTGACAAATTACCTTGATACTTTTATGAGGTTAATGGATGACATTTTGTGTTGGGTGTGGAGCATGATTGTTCAGAGGTCTTTGTTTCAGCCGGATGTATGCCCCAGGAAGTTTGTACACCCCTCTTCGTGGGGGGTGTGGGGGGGACTTTTTCCCCCCACAGGGGTTCGAGGGGGCCGATCCCCCTTGACTGGGGGGTCTAGGGGCCAGCGGTCCCCCAGAGGGGGTTTCGGGGGTAGTGCCCCCAAAGCTAAAAACAGATGTAAAATTGCCTTGTAAAAGTATAGTAATTTCTAGTCAATCTGGTTCGTTCATTAGGCAGATGATCTGATGGTAGAACCTATGCTTAGTTTATGGTTTTTTGCCTTATAAGGAAACCCCTCTCTTTGTATAGGGCATTGTATTTGAGGTTGTGTAATAGATGTGTATTCTCCAAGCGAGAAACAGAGAGGTGAGACTGAGAGAGAAAATAGAGGATATTATAGCGAATCTGTTGTAGGTTGTATCTCTTCATTTTTCTAGATAATAGAAAGGAAGGACTCGCTATTCGGGGTGGACGTAGCCCAGACTGGGTGAACCACGTATATCTGTGTCTCTCTGGTTTTATGTGTTTTTTGTGTTTATATTTCTGCAATATTCTATGTGTTTCATTGCTCTGTAGTATATAATTTTCTAACAACTGGTATCAGAGCTGAAGGTCTATTTGGCTGATAAACTCATAGGAAAGAAGGGTTCCTGGTTTGAGTGGGAGCAATTGTGGAGGATGGTAAGTTTAGATTCGAGAAATTTAACGGCCAAAATTTCTCACTGTAGAAGATGCAGATGGAAGATTATCTGTATCAAAAAGATCTGTACCTACCATTGAGCAGAAAAACAAAGATGTCGACGGGTATGACAGATGAAGAATGGAACCTTCTCAATAGAAAGGCACTCGGAACAGTACGGTTGTGCCTCGCAACATCGGTCACCTTCAACATTTCGAAGGAAACAATGACAGATGGTTTGATTAAGGCATTGGAGAAACTATATGAAAAACCCTCGACCTCAAATAAGGTATTTCTTATGAAACAGTTATTTAATATGAAGATGTTGGAAGGTGGATCTGTTGCAGACCATTTAAATGATTTTAATACTATTACAAGTCACTTATGTTCTGTAGGGGTAAACTTTGATGATGAAGTTAGAGCTCTGTTATTCTTGTGCTCATTGCCAGAAAGTTGGAATGGTTTAGTAATGGCCATTAGTAACTTTGTTTCTGGATCTAGTACTTTAAAGTTTGATGATGTTGTCGGCACTATCTTTAGTGAGGAAATGCGATGGAAAAACTCTGATGAGACGTCGGGCAATGCTTTGAGTGCAGAGTCTAGGGGAAGAAAAATGGAAAGAGGAAAGAACTCAGGATATCGCAGTGAATCAATGAAAGGCAGATCCAAGTCTAGATCGAGGATAGTGTGCAGGAAATGCGGAAAGAAAGGACGCCTAAAGAAAGACTATAGATCTCAGAAAGGAAAAGAAGGAGATGCACAACAAGAAAACAATCATGAAGCAAATGTGACAGGTAAGGTGTTACAAGATGCTTTGATCCTTTCTTTTGAAAATATTATTGAGTCCTGGGTGGTAGATTCTGTTATGGAACCAGCTCAAGAGATAGAAAAGATAGATCAACGCCTTAGAATTCAGCCTCTTCGAGGGGGAAACCTCCTTTACATTATATAAATGAACAATTCTTGGATGATTCAAATGACAAAACCTCCTTTCTATATATAGGAGTCTAAGTAGTACAATATAACCCAACCAACCTAACAATAATAATATAAAGCCATAAAAATAACAATAAAGGGATTCTATGGGGCACAGTAATAACAATATGGGGACAATAGGCGCACAACAATATTAATAAGGGATACAACTACAATAGTAATGGGGTAATCACTAATATTATAGGGACCCAACATGCCCCTCTCCTTCAAAAAAGTGTTGTCCTCAATTCTTGAGTAGTTCTGGATGCTTTTGTATAAAATTCTCATCCTCCCATGTGGAATCTTCAGCAGATAAGTTCTTCCACTTGATAAGATACTCCGAAATTGATCGATTTCGTAGCTGTCAAGTTCTTGTTTCTGTGAATACTTCTGATTCCAATATAATTTTTCCTTCCTCCTCAAGTTCTGGCAATATTGTTTGAACTGGGAGCTTGTCGCCTATAACCTTCTTTAAACATGAAACATGGAAAACTTGGTGCAATCGTGAAGCTACAGGAAGCTCTAATTTGTATTCCATAGTACCAATCTTTTGCACTACCTTGTACAGACCATAATACGTTGGTGATAATTTATTATCCTTCTTAGCTTGCTTGAGGGACATTTTCATATATGGTTGTAGCCATAGGAATACCCAATCACCTACATCAAAACTTCTTTCGCGGTGATGTTCATATGCCTGTTGTTTCCTTCTATTATGTGCCAACACGAGGTTATCCCTTAAGAGTTGGAGGACTTGTTGTTGATGTTCAATGTGATGTTCCACTACTTGAGCCTTAGAATTTTCTCTTAAATATGATGTGATGGATGGTGCCTGATATTTATAAAGTGCCATAAATGGGGTCATTTTTGTTGCTCTATGGAAGGAAGTGTTATACCACCATTCAGCCAGAGGCAACCATTTGACCCATTGTGTTTATTTATCAGATACAAAGCAACGAAGATATCCTTACAAACATTTTTTTACTACCTTAGTTTTCCCATCAGATTGAGGATGATAAGATGAGCTATGAGCTAACTGAGTACCAAGGCAAGAAAATAATTATGTCCAAAAATTTCCAGTGAAAATGGGATCTCTGTCACTTACAATAATCTTTGGATTTCCATGTAGCTTTTGAATTGTTTCCATAAATGCAGTAGAAACTGTACTGGCTTTAAATGGATGTGATAATGCACAAAAGTGTGCATACTTGGTAAGTCTGTCAACTACCACCATGATGACACTCTTTCCCTCAGACTTGGGTAAACCTGTGATAAAATCCATTGAAACCTCCTCCCAACGTTGGCTTGGAATGGAAAAAGGTTGTAATAGACCCGGTGTCTTAATTGTTTCAACTTTATTTTGTTGGAAAACCAAACATTCTGCCAGAAACTTTTGAATATCTAATTTAAGGCCATCCCAAAAAAAATCCTTCTTAACCCTGTGGTAAGTTTTTAAAAATCCTGAGTGCCCTCCTAAGGGACAAGTGTGCAATTCCATAAGAATCTTTTGTTTTAGTTGGGAATTCTTACAGAGATATAAGCTTTGTACCATAACGAATCATTTTTCCAGCTAAATGTATCAGATGTACTGGAATCTTGTTGTAACTTTTGAATAAGTGCACACACTTCTTCATCATTCTTCCATTCCTCCCTTGCTTCGTTTATCCAATCTGGTTGGATAATAGAAATGGCACACAACAATGCTTCCACATCTCATCCTTTCTTGAGAGTGCATCTGCCACCACATTTTCCTTCCCTTTTTTGTAAATGATTTCAAAGTCGTAACCCAACATCTTTGTGACCCACTTTTGTTGCTCTTCAGAGGATAATCTTTGTTCTAAAAAGTATTTAAGGCTATCATGATCCTTTTTTACCTTGAAGTGTCTTCCCATTAGGTAGGGTCGCCATTTCTTAAGTGCATGGAGTATTGCCAACATTTCCTTCTCATAAATAGCTTTGTGTAAAAACTTTCCCTTGATTGGATGACTTTCAAAAGCAATGGGTCTTCATCTTGCATTAAAACAACACCAATTCCATTTCCTAAAGCATCACATTCCACAATAAAGGTTTTTGTGAAGTCCAATGTAGCTAAGACCAATGCTTGGCACATTTCCTCTTTAAGATGTTCGAAGGCCTTTGTTGCTTCTGGAGTCAATGAAAATGCATCTTTCTTCAATAATGTTGTTAGAGGTGCTGCTATTCTCCCATAATTCTTAACAAACTTGCGATAATACCCTGTCAACCCAAGAAATCCTCGCAGATGCTTTATGGATGTCGGGATTTTCCATTCCTTAATGGATTTAATTTTGCTAGGGTCTACCTTAACTCCTTCATGAGATACAATATGACCCAGATATTCCACCTCTTGTACTCCAAAGAAACATTTGGATATTTTGCATATAATTGTTTCTCCTCCAATAGTTGTAGCACCCTGTCAACATGTTCAACATGATCCTTCCAAGACTTGTTGTAGATTAGTATATCATCAAAAAATACTAACACAAATTTTGTAAGGAATGGTTTGAAAATGGAATTCATCAAACCTTGAAATGTTGAAGGTGCATTGGTAAGGCCAAAAGGCATGACCAAAAATTCTTAATGACCCTCATGAGTTCTAAATGCTGTTTTCGGAATGTCTTCAGCCTTCATTCTGATTTGATGATATCCTGAATGAAGATCCAACTCGGTGAAGTAAATTGATCCATGCAATTCATCCAGTAATTCATCAATGATAGGAATGGGAAACTTTTCTTTAATAGTGAGCTTGTTGAGCTCCCTATAATTCGGACACATGCACCATGATCCATCCTTCTTGTGCACCAATACTACTAGAGTAGAGAAAGAACTTTGACTTGGTTGAATTATACCAGCCTCTAGCATTTCTGCAACCATACGTTCAATTTCACTCTTTTGGGCATAGGGATATCTGTATGGCCTGATCTTTGAACGAACACTTCCCGGAATCAGATGAATAGCATGATCATGATCATGAATAGGTGGGAGACCTTTGCGAGTCTCAAATACCTTGGAATGATTGTCCAAGACGTTTTGGAGATCTGGAGAAATAGATGGTTCCAATTTGGAAACATCTAGTGAACATAATTGTGCAATAACACCTCTTTGTTTCTTTTTTTAAAGCTTTGTCATACCGGTAGAGCTAATTATCTTTCCTAGTTTCCCTGCAATACCCCTTAATTCCACTTCCTTTCCTTCCACAGACAATTTCATGAAAAGTTCTTGAAAATTAAAAGCTATTGTACCCAAGGATTGTAGCCA